>DVRM01000303.1:0-10899 GCA_018232405.1 Junonia genoveva | reverse complement strand
ATAACTTTACATTTTACAACAACATTTTAGATATGAATTTTGAAATAAGCATTATTTATATGGTCACAATGTTTGGGGTCATGTCATTGAAAATTGATAATATACGTTTGAAAGCCAACATTAAATTAAAAGCTTCAATGCGTTAAGCTACTGGTGATTATTAAAAATTGATATATTTAACGAACAATGTGACCAGCCTTCAATGCTACTAAAAGGAAATATTTTAAATATTTGTGTATTTTATTTAGCAATAGTGAAATAAAATTTATCTAAGCAGAAATTTGCTTCATCTGCGTACAATGCATGATAAAAATAAAAAATGAGTGATTTTTGTACGCGAATTTATTTTTCTGTTCAATTTGTAATAATTCGCAATAAATAAAAGCAAGTTGACTGTTTATATAAAACAATAATTCTATGAAAGTTAATCATACATGCGTTTAGTCAAAAAATATTATTTTGTTTATATTTAGTTTTAATTTAAGCAATTCTTAGTATTTTCATTGTTAAATTCTCAATAAAAGCCCCCTTTTACTATCAGATATTACTTCATGAACACCAAATTCTACATATTTATTATTAGGTATCTATATAATCGGTAAAATGATTCACCATACTCGTTACAAGTACTGATAGTTGCTTTATGACCCTTATTTAGATATTGATTTGATAAGACAAACATACTAGGAATCAATTACGCATATATTTCAAAATTTACTACAGTCTCATCTGTCTGTCCATACAAGACTAATTATTATTTTTAATAAAGTTATACTTCGGTTAAAAACGAATTATTTTATTTTAAGAAAAAATTAAAAAAAAACTTCTATATTAAACAAAATTCAATCGCTAGTACACAGATTGTTGAATTAAATATCGCATCATTGTAATTGTTTACAAATTATTTTATCATATTTTATTCAACCAAAGAAAATATATTAAAATATAATACATCATATTAGTAGCTAAAGCAAAACAGGCAGAGTTGGGAGCTGTTAGTTTCTGGAGACCTTATCATGTTATATCTATGATAAAAAGCAGTTCACTTATTAGTTCACAAGTTGCATTATTAATAGTCCCACTTTGCAATACAAGTAGGATTTTATGTAAAAAATCCATTAAAGTTTTTAATACATTTTTAAAATTGTGTATTTTGTGAGCTAGGGCCTTTATAATATTGTAAAAATTCTAGTCTATTTTTGGTGTCGTGTTTAAGTAATAGATATAAGACTGGCTATTACAATTTCTATTTAGATTTTAATTTTTAATCATTGTAACTAATCAATATGTAACTTTAACCTTTTTAATAGTTGTAATAGTTTTTTTTTTGTATGAAAGCTGTTTACATTTTTTTCATAGCTATTTTTGTAATTTTTACATCCAATTAAAACTTGAAGTAAGTAATTCAAATGCATATCTTGCAAATCATGCTAAAACAGTCTATTTTTTATATAATTATGTACCTATCTTTCTTCTATAATAAAGTGACTGTGTTCTTTTATTTTTCACACAACATTTGAAAAATATAATACTATTTATATGAGGTGAAATAACTGTCTTGATTGAAAATGTTTTAAATAAAATTGTAAATGATATTTGTGTCAAGCAATACAGTAGTGATAATTATGTATAATCTGTAAAAGTGTTGCTATTCTACCAAGCTGTAATTGCGTACATGATTTATAATCTACATAATTGTCTGATACCGGGTGATTTCAACCAAACAATATGTAAATCTAAGTGATTTTGCTTTAATACAATGATTTTCTTACGTTGCTTTCACTTGCCATGAGCAGATCCTTTTATAGAAAAAGAAAAAAACATTCTTTTATAATTTGTACATTGGACCTCGACTTAATTTTTATATGGAAACATTTAAATCCGCCATTACATTATATCTGTTTACTTTACATTTATCTGTTATATATACATTATTTCAGCCTTAAATTTTATTGTCATTTAACTGGCAATCAGTAAAATTACTTCTTAAAATAAAAAATAAACAAATAATGTAAATAATAATAGCGGATTTAAATAAATGCATGTATTATAAAGCATTTCATGCAATGAAATGGCAACAGCGCGGTGCTCATGCCATGCAAAGGTGCTAGACTAAAAATAAAACGAAAAGAAAATAATAAAAAAAACGTAATTTATTTCTATCACAATAACTTGTCGGTTATTACATTACATTACATTAAACCATAACCTTTGGACAATAAAAGCGTTTCCCTCTATTTAAGTACTAACTTTAAGTAGGAGATTCAGTTTTTAAAAACATTCGAATCTTTCACAGTTATCGTTTAAAACTTCATCGAATACCATAAAACGGTTACATATTCAAATTTCTCATATCAACAGCAATTATATCGTCTATACAATCATATAGGAACATAGAGGGCATTACTAAGAAAATCTCAGGAAATTACATCACATCAACTAACCTAAAAAAAAATTATAATTATTAATCACCAAAGGGTCTAGATTACAGATGATATAATTTATTTATTTTGTTCTTAATTTCCGCGGTCTTATAGGCGTACCTGTAAAAATAGTCGCCTTTTATATCACGTCGAAAATGTTACAGTGACACCGACACCAGGTCTAGACATAAGTTAATACCTCGCAGTTCCCATTGTTAGTTAACTAAATAAATTATAACAGGTCAATAAATACAATCGTTTCCACGGACAGGACTACAACCAGCGACATACACTTACCTTTTAAATAACGAAGCACAATTAAAGGGAATAATGTAATAATTTTTATGAGGGTAGTTACAAAAAATATTACAAGTTTGAATCTTCAACCTATTCACTGAGCTTGAGGTTAAATCTCTGTCTAACTTTAAAGTAATGATTTATTTTTAATAAAACATACGAGTTACTTTTCTCTCGCTATTCAGATAATTGGGAATGCCAAACATGTAAAATGAATTTATAAAATTGTTTTCATGAAGTAAAATGGTCTAAAAATATATTTTTAACTACATATTAATAATTTAATATTCTGTCACTGGATGTAAAATGGAACACCGCCTACCATTTACTTAAAAAACGAGAAAAAAATATTAAAATTTATTTTGTACAGTTACAATTATCTGTCAGGAAGCAATAAATTAATTAAATAATTTAAACGACATATAAAATACCTATCTGTGTATTCGTAACCACATAAAGCAGAAAATTAAAAAAAAATTCAGGCGTCGAAGCGCAGAAAATAAAAAATCGAAATTAAATTTGCAGTTATCAACGAAATTAAAGCCTTGTGCAATATGTAATAAGGTATATTTTTAAAATGCGATCTAGCTACATACAAGTACAATATACAGCATGGGTATTCGAAATGTTCCTGCTCGTCATTTGAGATGATATTTTTATTAGTTTGATAAACATTTTAAGTACACATCGCGAACATAAGTACAGAAACGTTGCTACGTTCAGATGCTATTGTAGAGACGCACACGCAGGTGTATCGATATCGATAGAATAACATTATCAAAAATCATTAAATTCGAAATATTAGGAATGACTAACGTCAATATACATCTAAACATGGAGAACGAAACATGCAAATTTGAAGGGAAAAAAATTATTATTCTATCAGGTCCCTTCAACCAGCCAGTGGTTAGAACCGAACCCTCTAAGGAACACTGCAATCGGTATATTTATTTAAAATCTCAATTAAATACACATAGCTAATTGTATAAATATTTAAAAAAAACACATTGCAAAATTCACTAGCCGATTGCAAATATCCTTTACATATAAATGCTAATTATTATATTATCAAGAAAGGGAGTACCAAATTCCCGTGTACTAGTTGATGGGACAAACGCAACTTTCTGATAAATATTTTAGTAAAATTTATATCGAAATATGACGAAAGTTGTCGAATGTCGCAAAAACTAAGCGGAAGAGTTCGGCAGCACAGCAAAAAAAAATTGCAACAGTGCCGCGAACCGTCGCCAGTCGTTTACAAAACAAAAGATATCGATAAGTTAGTGATTGAAACGAGATTGAACATTGCACGTCACTATTGTTCCATTCAATATAAGGACAAACAAAATTTTAACATTATTACGTACCGACAGTAGCAAAGCGTATGTTAAAATCTCATTTCCCATAACTTACTCATCGCTTCCGCTATACAAATATTAGTAGCGCACGCAAAACGTAACAAAGGATAAAAAAAACATCGATAAACTTAAACAGAATTATATCGATACATCAAAAAAGAAAAGAGCGAGTCGCTTAACATTGAATGGACCAATCGAAAAGAGCCGTCGATTTCGAAACGGACGGTTCAATTCAAACGAGGAATTTGACTTATTACTGCTTGAAAGCTGACAGCTGTCAAAATTGCCATTATGAAAAAAAGGCGACCAAAGTAAAATTAAAAAAAAAAAAAACTTTTTTTTTATAGCGCCGCAAGTCAAAGCCCCCGGACGCGCAGGCCCAGCCCCGTGCGTGCAAGCGTTCACGCGAGCAACGTGTCAAAGTTATAGTGTCGGTGTGTCGGCGCGCTTACTCGCGTGAGCGACGTCTCCGCGACCGCCTCCTTGCCGCGCAGCAGCTGCCGCGCCAGCTTCTGCTTGTTCACCGGCGACCCTGCAACACACGGCGACGGTAACAACGTGAAGCACCGACCCCCACTCTCCTCTACATCCGTCAACGATTACATTGTGACCTCCCGCCCCCATTCTCCCGTACACATACATTACGATCAGTGCTCATGATCACATAGTCGCCTTTCTAACACACACACGCTTACAGTCGCAATCAAATGGTGAGCTATAGCCTTCCTATCCCACCACACTTTGCATGCTTTCAAGAATCGTGATCTACCCCCCACTTCCCCTCACACCCTCATGGTGACCTACTACCCCGCTAACATTGTTTTGAATTCTGACCCTCCTAGTCCTAATACCCTGTCATACACTCTATACCACTGTATATTTCGCTTATACTCACGAGTATATTCGAAACTATGCATTTCACGAGACAAATCGATTAAACTCATGACCTCGTGAAGTAATAAAGAGACAGAGGTTGCTAAATAATGAAATGACTGTGTCAGCATCAACAAAAAATATCGTGTAATTGTAATATGTTTGCGAATATTAAATATAAATATTTTATATTGTGAAGTTAATGGATTTGTCCTGTGGGGTGTTCTTATAAATATGTATGTAGTGTTATGGAGTTGTAACCATCATTATATTATGTAAAGACTAGTTATAATTGTAACTTACTATATTAATTTACCATCCTTTTCATTTTTAAAAAGAATTCAAGTGCTCGAAAAAACTTACTTATTAGATATTTTTAAATTAGATTTTAAGTATAATATTAAATAAGAAAGCTATATCGGTGGCCACTTACCATCATTTGATTATTTAGCTGAAAATCTCCCGATCCAAAACAGTATTGCTCGTTTTTATATGAATCCATATCAAAAATTAAAACTAGCTTGCTTACTTAACAAACTAATTATATTTATAACGAGTAATGCAAAAAATCATGTGCACAGCAACAATAATATAATAGGCATAAGCAATAAATATGTAAATGTATATAATAATATTATGAATATATAAAAATTTAAATGACTATACGTTTAAGTTGCCTTCATACTTATCAAGCAATGTTCGCATTTTCACGTACAATTGTCTGAAATACTAAACTTTAAAAACATTATCCTAAATTAGAATATCTACAAAATATAAAAAATAAATATCTAATTTCAACATTTGAATTATTGCTATGCAATTCATTCAACCATTTTTTTTACTTTTAACGAATTGCCTACAATTAGCCTCTAACCGTGAAGCAAATTGTTAATTGCATTTTGTTACTTAAATTAGTAAACGTAATCGAAATTAGTTTACATCGCTGGATAAGTACGAAGAAACCCTCATATTATATTAAATAATAAAACACGCAAATACCTCTTACCTCAGTGGTTAGTCAAGCAAACTCGGGTTAGTGTCAGAGACAGTCAAATCACGAAAAACAATTAAATCTTATGATTTGTAACAAGCCACCAGTTATATAATGATGATCCGTTTCATTAGAAATTGTACCAAATGTTAATTTAATTTTGCTATTTCCAAAATTATAACTTATAAAATTTTAATTTTTAATCCACTTAAAAAAACTTTTTAAATCCCAACTTGGATCTTCTTTCTTGTTAATTGTATTAATTATGCAATAAATTAATTACATATATCTATTATGAATCGAATAACGTGAAATTGATTCGATAATGTAATGTATGAAAACATAATTTTTGTTTTAAACTTTGTTATATTTAAATTTAAATAGCTTCGTAGAAAATATAGAAATTAAGATACCATTTTATTCATTTCGATTTATATAACACTGAATACAATTTTTAATGAAATTGGAAAACTTGTTATTACACAACTGATCTTAAAAAAGAAACGAAATAAGGTCCAATATACAAAGAAGCAAAAATAATTGTGCAAATAAAAACTAACTGAAAACTCATGGTTCATGCATAACTAAAACTGTGTAAAAAATTATTATTCAACAAAATAGGCACAACATGTGACTACAAGGAACAGATGAGCAAAATTTTCACAATTGCAAACACGAAAAAAATGTTTAATATTTTTAAACTTCATACTTACTTTTATATTTTATAATAATTACATATATTTTCCATATTTTATAAAAAAAAATTCGTATCGTGGAAACATGGTTGAGAAGGAAAACCGCAAATTGGAACAGTAATTTTTTCAATTTCAATCAAAGACTTCCAAACATACACACATACATACAACACAAAAGTCTAGCGCTATGCAGGGTTGGGCAAAATGTAAACTGATTACTGATTACTAACTACAATTACTATAAGTAATCAGTAATCACGAAGTAGTTAACTTCAAGTAACTACATGTAATCTGATAACTACATGTAGTTTTATTACTTTTACGATTATTTTATGTAGTTAGTAATCGTGACTACTGATTACTTAAAGTAATCGTAGTTAGTAATCAGTAATCAGATTACATTTTGCCCAACACTGTCGCTATGCATAGTAGACAAGTGTAATTATTATAAAATATTTTTTATTTATATGTTATAAATCTAGGCACAGTTTCATCTGTATTAGACTTAATCTGAACACAAATTCATTGTTAATCGCAATCGTAATCACAAGAATGAGAATTTAGCTCGCCTGTAGTACACTATTGTCGAATAACGCTGGGTAAATGAAGTGATACTAACAGTATTTTGATCTGCAAATATAGACTTAATTTAAAGCGAATGTGAAATTTTAACGATGAGTAGAAGAGGTTTTATATCTAAGGTACTTGTAAATGTCAATATTTTTTATAATCTGTTACATGTCAAAATTGCCGCACATTTTTTACAAATTGCTTCGTTAAAATAAAACATTTTTTCAATTTATTTTTATGTGTACATACAACACAAATATTAGATACCTACACAATAAAAGGATGTGTATCTCTCTTTTACTTTGTAAAATTAATGACATTCGAACTGCCCAGATATTATCATAGATATAAAGAAATGAACTGAGCATTCGTCAAATAGTTGTAAAACAATAGAATAAGGACAAAAGATGGCTATACATTTTTTTACATTTACAAGCACCTTAGACATACCTAATTCAATTAACACAGATAAAGCAAATTAAAAGTCAGACACGTCGATTATTTCATATCAAGACCTACTCACGATAACTTATTACACATAGTACTAACAAAAACTTAACAAAATACAGTAGGATTGAACACCAAAACAGTACATACATCGTGAGAAAAACTATCTACTAAATACTCACATTGCATTTCTTTAAAACTTGTACAAAATTAAAATATGAAAAGATTGCTCTTAAATTATTTTTTTCAGACCTATTTGGAAACAATTTAATAACTAAACAAAATTATGTATATTTTAAAAGTGAATTTCTTGTATGCCAATTCGATAAACTGTTTGTGAACACAAACAGTATTACAATATATACAATCAGATCAGTAAGTTTTAAGGAAACATACATACATACAAACTTGCAAACATACGGATGAAATTCAGAACCTCTTTTATAAATCGGTTATAGTGTTTATGGCGCGTCACGTTTAGGCACAATTCCTTATATGAAAAAGAAGAAAGATCATATCTTTGAGAGAGACACTTTTTGTATCTATCACACAGATTTTCTTTTGAATGAAAACCTCAACATATTAGACGTTAACATTTTGTACAACTTCAAATGAAATGGCTCCTATACATACGTATGATAAGTATATAAATAATAATAATTTCACTTACCGATATAACTGAGCATGACGGGTAGGAAGATGAGGCCGTGGGCTGCTCCGAACAACACGATGCCCAAGTACATGCGGAAGTAGAACACCTGGACGCGGGAAATGTTGATTAATATGGGAGTTTTTAAAATTAGCTACGTTTATGTCTTTACGCCTGCTAGCTTGCCATGGGAATTTCCAACCAAAGATCGATGGTTATGATTTCAGCATAGATCACTTCCCATTAATGGATCCATATCGTTAGTCCCAGTACTTAAATATAAAGATCACAAAACATCTCAAGGACATCATCATTCAAATCACTTTACATCAGCTGATTTGTTTCTTTAGTTCTGAGCTCAAATGAAACGTAGAAACAAAGTGAGTATATTCTACAATTATAACATTTCTCTTCGTTGATACGAGACGGCGTTGATCCCCGTATTGCGATTACTTTATCATAATACCAAGAAAATCTCGCATTAAACATAAAGGTGATTCGCCTGTCCGTTTCGAGCTACGTTAGTACTGAGTTCAAAGATTACCTGGAAACATCGCAATGTTCAGTTCAAGCACAGTTCACTATCGCACAGGTCACAAACACGTCACAAGGTTGTCGCTCAACGCTTAACGCTCAATAGGGTGTGCACGAGTGAGAACAGACCGCTATATCAAGACGTCACGTCACATCTCAAGGACACGAACGTGTGTGTACACGTTCGAACGAGCGAGCAGAACATGCCACTACACCAGGACATGACGTCACGTAATTACATCTCAAGGTTAAAGTCACATCTTTCCAGGTTATGATGTCACGTGGTCATATCTCAAGGTTCGTTCATATTTTACCTGGAATATCTGGCTGTTGGCGGTGCCCAGCACGATGATCCCGCCGAACTTGGTGAGCGTGATGCCGGACAGCACGGACGAGCCCATGGTCGTCAGCGCGTGGGACGCTCTGGCCACTCGGGACCCTCCGCCCGATACGCTGAACGTGTGGACGAGATGGGAGCAGAATTCCACCGCTATGCCGACTGCCATCACCTGGAATATTGTATGAGGGTTAAATTTGTACTAGTGGTGCAAGTCGAGTAGTATTTCTCAATCTATCCTCGAGCCGCTCAGTCAATCGAGTCACTTGAATTCACTTGGTCACTCAAGTCATTTGAGTTCACTTGGTCACTAAAGCCCACTCGGTCAGAAAGATACTATTATACAAGATCATTCAAACAATGGGTGACAATACCAATACTAACATGTTAACATTCTTAAGTACCATTTTAACCAATAATGCAAATAGATTGCCGACAGATCATCTATGAGAGAGTATATTTGCCTATAAGACTTTTTTTCTAATCAGAGGAGAGTAGAAAATTAAAATAGATATCGGTCTTTAAGATAATATGAATAAGATATATTTTAGTTGGGAGGTAGAAAACTTACCAAATTGACCAACGATACGGCGTTAAGACTAATACCCCACCAGTACATCAGACCTCCGAGGTTGACTACGATCATTGTGATTGTGATCACGACGACCTGGAACAGACAAAAATAAAGAATAAAAACATACATTCCATCATTCAGAACTTACGCCAAACTGGCTAGGAAATATTCTTTCGGCAAAACTATTTATGTGTATATCTACCGTGACCTTGGAAGATTATTAATCGATTTTATTGATTCTCTCCTATTAAATAGATCACAACTTGACATCTCATACTAACACATTCCAAACTTAACAACTGGACTCCGTAACAGTTGACAACAACTAATCGAGTAGCTTTTGTTTACGTAATTTAAACAAAGCCACAGAGTATAATGATAGTCATCATAATCAGATTTTACATAATAAAAAACTCACCAGCGCCGAGAACAGATCGAAGCCCATCAACACAAACGTCACTATGAAGATCGACAGCACCGATATGCCCATAGACTTCAGCGTATCGGGCCACATCGTGAGGTACTGCTCGTAGAACACGTAGAACACGGAGTAGGGGAACACGTTCACCGTAGCGTTCTTGCCCGCATCTCGTAGGTTGCGGTTGAGCGTTTCGCTGAGGTTGGCTGCTACGACGCGCGCTGCTCTTAGCGCTGAATAATAGTCGCTGCTCGTTTTTAGTACGGTGTGGTAGCCTGGGGATTTGCGAAACGATTACTTTTTTGTACTTTGGTATACAAATCGAGTCTACTTGTAAACAACCGAAAAACTCATTTGAACAGTATCTATATTTTATAAGGAGTAAGACAGTAAGAAAATTAAACTTTTAGTTTGGATTTCATAAAATAGTAGTTATTAACATTTCGCAGCGCTTTGTATATGCTGTACGACGTCACTATCCATAGAAATAATACCCAATATGACGACTGTAGGTTGGCTTTTACGGGTACATTGTATCTGTAAAAACGATCTGTCGTTTTACGCTTCCGATTTTTTTTTCTTTCTTTTTATTTGGTCAAAGCCTATATACCCTGGTAGTACGTGAGCCGACACGCCTCACGGTGCGGTTGACGGCCTGCCCGTATGCCGCGTGTCACTTACACACTACACACACTAGTACACAAACACACACAGTACAACATACCCTGGTAGT
>DVRM01000302.1:0-10903 GCA_018232405.1 Junonia genoveva | reverse complement strand
ACACTAAATTTTATTAATATATATATATATCTATCTATTATCATGAAACATCTTAATAATGTTATTTAATTTTGTATCTACATCATTTCAATGTTCAACTGTTTATGATCTCTGGAAATATTCATTTTTCGTCTGTGGAAAGTTGGTACGCTTGACGCCATATTACGCGCACATGCGCAGAACGACAGGTGGTCGGCGACTCGACCCAGCTATTCCGACCGAACATCGACTTCTCATGCTCATCATCAGCCGCTATCGTGCTCAAGCAAGAACGATATGCAGTGCTTTGTGTTGAAGTGGTCGTGGTGACATGGCGTCTGTGTTTTAAATGTTGTAGAAGGTGTTAATACATTCAAAATTTTGTTTATTTACAATGAATGTGAATTATGATCGTGTTTGTAGACTGTGCTTGTCATCTCGTTGCGAATTACTACCGATATTTCCTACCACCAGTTCGGGATGACTCGGAACCTCCTGTCCTCGCTTCGAAAATTAAAGATTGCGTGTCAGTTCAGGTATGTAATGCAATAATTATGTGTCAGAATGGTGTTTTGAGTGAAAGTAGACCCTTGGTGTACGTGAGAACTCGTCATCCGGCTCTGTTCGTATAATGACAGGCAACGTTGCGTCTAGGTGAAGATGTCGTAAGAACGTCCACCATTTTGTAATGTTCCCCGGCTATCGCTCGAATCGTGGCCGTGTCGCGTCGCATTTCGTGCAGCCGGCAAGGGATAGCTCGCATGAGGAGGGTCGGGTTTGGCATTATTCCCGGAGGTTTAGCCGGGAGGGGGTCTACATATCGCTAGTTAGGCATGGCGTTGGACATCGGGCGTATTGATTTATCGGACGACCAGGCCAGTGCAGCTCGTCCCTCGAGCGAGCGTCGGTGTCGGCGTGAGTGCGCTGTAGATGTGTGTGTGCTTATATCGAGCGGTAACCCTCGAGGGGCTCGCTGGTTGCCACTCGACTCGCTTCTACTTATTCGGTCGAGAAGCAGGCGCTCCGTGTCGCGCGGATATACCTACGCCTACCTACTTAGTTTCTCCTCGCGCCATATCTATACAGTCATGAGGCGCGGTTCGGTTCATGTATAAGAGAGATGATGAAACGCGCGCGTGTTTTTGGCTTCAGTAAAATGATTGTTGCGCATTATTTTTTCAGATAAGCGAGAATGACGACCTGCCAACTAATGTCTGCAGGAAATGCATGGACAATGTAAATAACTGGCACATATTTAAGACAGTATGTGAAAGGACACAAAACAAGTTACAGTCTCTAATTAATAAGGAGAGCAGCCTACTAGAAGAGGTGGGCATTTTTCCTCATTGTTAGTTTTAGCAGTACCCTTATGTCACAGTATTTATATGATTGCTATTGCATTTCCAGGTGAAAATTAAAAGTGAACCCTTATCAGATGAAGCTTATGATGATGGAGTGGTCATTGATGGATCATATCCAGATATTGAGGTAAATACAATAACCCTTAAAACCCTTTAAGCTATTATTTACACACAAAAACAAAAATAAATAAATATCTGGTAATATAAAATTGTTATTGGAATTAAACTTAGTATGATTTTATGTCAAGGACATTTCAAAAGCACATGCCATGTCAGCATACAATGGACAAAAAAGAATTTTTCAATAATATTTGAGTATTGTATCTTATAATTATATTACCTAGTGCAAATATTACATAATATGAAATAAGTATTCATGTTGAGTGTAACATTTTGAAATATAATTTAAAATATTAATAAAATCTCATGTTAATTCAATATTAATAATTTGTTTATTTTTATGAATTGAAATAATCTTAAAATTCCATTTCAGAATGCAGGCTCATCGAGTAGAGTTCAGCCTGAAGGGCCGCCTATTTTGGCTTCACTTGGACTCACACCGAGAAGTGATAAGGTAAAGATTAAATGTCCAAGTTTCTTATCACTGAGTAACTCAATTGTATTATGTTGATACACTACATTGATATTTAACATGACGCTTCACTTTTTACCTTGTATTCCACTATATGTATTATTTATAATTTATAAGGTATTTAGGTCACTTAGTGTGAGAATAGTTCAATTGAATTAATTTCATCCACAGAAAAATATAGATCCTCGGATGGATTGGCATCGAGTTCATGCCATACTGGATATGGTCCAAGAAGATGAAGTCATTGACTCGCTACAGTCTTTGGAAGAATGTGATGTGGTACACGAGTCTGACCATGATTCTGACTCTGAGGCAGATATGAATAATGACGATGTGATTGATGACTTCATTGATTGCAAAAATGGTTACTTGTGTAGAAACAGGAAAATTTTATCAAAAAATCCTAAGTTATCCACTGCTGATGCTGCTAATAAAATAAAGCATGTAACCAATTTACGGAAACGAAATTTTGTTTCAACGAAAAATTGTCCTCTACCTAAAACTGCATGGCAGTTGCTGTTTACTGATGATTTACTGGAATTAATTGTTATATCAACAAATGAGAAAATACTAAAATATAATAAAAAAAAATCTGAATATACAAATGCGATTGAAATCAGAACACTAATAGGAATACTTTATTTCCATGGCATAATGAGACCTACACATCAAAAATACAGTGACCTCTGGCATAATGAGTATGGAGCACCTTGTGTTCGGAATGCGATGACCTTAGAAAGATTTAAATTCCTGCTGAAAAACATTAGTTTCGATAATGAGGATGATGATAGCATTGTGCAGTTTGATATTATGAAGCGAATGAGGAAAGTCTTTGAAATATTCGCGTTAAACTGTAGGACTTCACTGGACGTCGGTAATTTAGTTGTTATTGATGAGGTCATAATACCAGTTCATGGTCCTTGTCCATTTCGATATAATATAGAGAAGAAAAATTTAAAAAATGGCTTAAAACTGGTATTACTAATAGACCCGGTAAACTTTTATGTAACAAACTTAGATGTTATAACTGATCCTTATTTTGGGTGTGACGAAATAGCTGCAAAGTTAGTGCAACATTTAGCAGGCACTGGACGAACTGTGATCATGGACAGCTGGTTCACTTCTAACAATTTAATGAATCAACTTAAGTCAGAATATAAATTATTTAGTGTTGGAGCCATTCATCCAAAAGATGATATGATACCACCAATTTTCTTATCCACATATAGAAAAGAAAAAACATTTATCAATGGATTTTATGATAAAGAAATGTATCTCGGGTCATATGTAACTCAGAATTCAAAGGTTGTCAATGTCTTAACAAATGATCCACATTTTTATAAAAGAGGATATAATACCAGCTCATCGGTTGTTTCATTGTATAAAAAATATCAGTCTTCGGTAGAAGTTATTGATGTTTTGATGCACTACTACACCACTATGCAGCACTCAAATGATTGGACACTTTCATTATTTTTCACTCTTCTAAATATCGCTTCAGTTAATGCGCAAGTCATATGGTCCTCTAATAATACAAATAGTGTTGTTCAAAGGCGTTTGTTTATAAGAGAGTTAGCATTAAGTTTAATGGAAAATGAGGTGCCAGTACCATCATACAGTAATATTGATATCAAGAGGATTAAATTCTCAACATTTGAGCATGTTACACAGTTTTACAAGAACAGAAGACGATGCAGGATTTGTTTTAAATCAAAGAAGTTGGACAGAAGAACCAAACAGTTTTGTCAGAAATGCGGGACATTTATATGCAGAGAGCACACTGTCCCGCTTTGTACTCCTTGCGTCTCGTCTTAAAACTTTAAAAATATCATTGTACTTTAATTTTTTTTTACATTTAATATTTATGGTCAAAATTAAATTACACATGTCATTTTAGAAGTAATTTATTTTTTTAAAGATACTTCATATTCATAATATTTTAAGTTAAGAGTCGTATTAATATTACAATGAAGATTTTTTATACCTAAAATATTTACGATACAAAGTATGTTACATTATTTTGTTAAAATTAATTTTGTTTAATAGATATATCTAATGTGGAATTTATTATTAAGTTTGTCCTTGTTAAGTTAGTAATTTTCAATTTTTAAGTATGGCCAATTTCTCAAATAGTATTTAATTTTATGTCTCGGTCAATAATAAATAGCACAAGTTTTTATGATAACTTCAAAATTGATAGCATTTGAGATATTGGTCTATAGAATATAAAAGTAGTGAGTAGAATTTAATTAAAACTATGCTTCTTTATTTGGGCTATTGTATTTTAAAGGTCCTTGGTTAAATTATGTTTGTGTAACAAAAAGTTAAGGCAAATGTTGAAAATGTATATGTTACATAAATAAATTAATATGAAATGTATTTTTAAAGAAAAAAATATACCTTTTTTATTTGGAGATGTTATTTTTTTAATATTTCAAACTAACTTTTAGTTATTAGTTTTCTATTGTATTATCATATTAAATGTAAGCAATACACTTTATAATAATATTTAAAAAAATATTTTAAGTAAAAATAGTATTGCTTATCATAAAGAATTAAATAATAATAAAAAAAACAATACTACTATTGTTGAGCATGTTTGTAATTTTTTTAACGAACCGTAATAATATTCTTCCAGGGAATGGAGAGTGAGAAAGATGAAGACTATGAAGACGAGGAAGAGATGATGGAGCAGCAAGCGTACACTAATGTGCCTAACATGCCTGAGGTTTCCATTACCGTGATGCGTCCGACTGGCGAAACTCTTCATGCCCGACAAGGTATTCAACAGCTCGCTTCAAAAGATTGTCTAGTATGCGGAAGATCTTATAGATACTCTCATAACGCTCGGCGACACGAACTTAACGCGCATAATTTCGATAGATACACCAACAAAACGGCAACAAAGAAATCTCATGCTCATATGCAACCTAAGTTCAGGCCGAATCCATTCAATCCCAAGGCGAGATTAATGCCAAATCCTATTAGCCACAAAATGCAATTCCATCCTAAATCTATGCCAGCTAAAATGATGCCTCAGAAAATTGTAGCCCCACCAAAGCCAATACCGATAAGAACTGGGAAAACTCAGCAAAACAACTTACCATATCCGCTTCGAATTAAGGCTCTTAAAGATTTACAAATAAAGAAAAAGGAACCTCAAATTTTAAAGACTTTGCTAACTGCTAAACCAGAAGTTTTAGTGTCTGAACCAGAAATAATCAATTCTGGACCCGAAAGTCCAGAAACATTAATATCCGAGCCAGAAATAGCATCATTTCAAGTGGAAACAATCTTGTCCGAGCCAGATGGTTTTGTCAATCAAAATCATGAAGATGATGAAATTGATGATGAAAACAACCAAGGACAGAATTATGACACTGTAGACATGGACTCTGAAAATGAAATTGAAATTGCTCGCCAGCAAGAGACTGATATCCAAGATGATGAAAATCAAGATGTTCATGACGGGGAAGAAAATACTCAAGAAGATGATAATAATATGGAAGAAATGAACGATAACGAAAAAGAGAATCATGAAGACAATGGAGAAAGTCAAGACAATATGGATATGGAAAATAATATTGATGATGAAGCTGATGGAGACGATGATAATGCCAAAGAAAATGATGAAGAGAATGGAGAAAAAGATAATGATGAACAAAACATGAATCACGAAGAAAATGAAGATGACGAGGATTTACCTCCCATGAGCATAGCACCAGTTGTTGAGATAAATGAGGAAATGCAAACGAATTCGTATAATAGTGATGGAAATGAGGAAGAACTCGATGAAACCGTGGATCCAAATGACACGGTTGACGGAGATGAAGGGGAAAAAGATGTTGATCCCGATAAAGTTTACGTTACAAAAACTCAGAGAGATTTTATTCTCAAATATCGTGATATTATACAACAGATTAATACCAAGAGATGTCTTTGTTGTAACAAAGAACATCCTCGTCGGAAAGCAGTAATACAACATTTACAGAAAAATGGACACAAAGTTCCTAAACATACATGTTACAATTGTGTGGTAACTTTTACTCATATTGGGGCTTTACTCAGTCACATGAGATCCAATACTTGCACAGATCTTTGGAAAATAATCTATAACGAAAATGGCATCACTGATGACATAGTAGTGGAAGAACCCAAGGATATTAAAATTCAATACAAAGATATACTTAACGCTAGATCGTACGTATGTAAATTATGTCCAGCAAAATTCCAATTGAAGCAATTTATTATGAAGCATGTTCTTGACGTACATGAAGACGGACAATCTCGTTTCCCTAATTCTTGCGTTCATTGTGGTATCCGATTTAAAGACAAAAGCATAGGAAAAAGACACATTCGTAACGGAGATTGCACAGTCGAAATCTGCTGTGAATTATGCTCTGAAAAGTTTTTGAGCCTGCAAGAGTTTAACGAACATGCTGTAGCTATACATGCTGGCAGCTTTGATCCTGATAATCAGAGCAAGTGTGTTGACGGTCGACCTACAGATTGCCCTATTTGTGGTAAAAAGAACAGTAGTTACCCGAATTTAGTTAAGCATTTAAAAATAATTCATAACGAGGAGAAGCCTCATCACTGCCAACATTGTGATGTTAAGTTCGAGCAAGCTGCTGATCTTAACAAACATATCTATATGGAACACTCCGATAGAACATTGGGTGTGCAAAGTAATGAACCTGATATGTCTCTTGTAAAAGAGGAAGCAGAAGAGTATCATTATTCTTGTACAGAATGTAATGCAATATTTGAGACCGTCGATGCTTGGACAGATCATCAGGTAGCTGAACATAATCAAGTCGCTCATCATTGCGACCAATGTGAAAAGAAGTTCTTGCGTCCCTCAGAACTTGCAGAACATAAGAATACACACTTGCGGGTTAAATTTTACCCTTGTAGCATTTGTTCTAACTCTTACAGTACGCCGCAAAAGTTATCAGAACATGTTCAACAGGTTCATCCTGGAGTAGCTATGCGCACTCCTGGCGAGTCTGAATTTTACTGTGACATATGCATACGGTCGTTTAAAAGCCGTCAGGCGTATTCCAATCATATGCGTATTCATTCCAGAGTGCCTACAACTAACAGAAAACCTGGAGAAAGTAAAGGCTTTGGTCCTCAAATTATTGGAAAACCTATTCAACGTCATTTCTCTATGCAACCCGGTTTTAGTCCTTACGTTCCCAATGCTCCCTATTGCTGTGATATTTGCGGCAAAGGATTCATGCACAAGAAAAATATATGGAAACATAAAAAGGTCCTGCACGCGGACCTTCTTAATGACAGGAACGATAGTGAGGAGAACACCATGCAAGCTTCTACAGAAGAGGATGAATATAATGTCGACGAAAACGGCGCTATTTTGTCGACCCCACAATTTAACAGTTTCAATTTCACAAATCTGTCGAATAGTATGCAACAGACCTCACAAGACGCTTTGCCATATTCCTGCGAGTTATGTTACAAAAGATTTCCACTTAGGACTAGTTTATGGAAGCACAAACGCGCAAAGCATGGAGTTATTAATGCGAATGCAGGTGGTGCTTCTGAAACACAGACACAATCGTCGAGTGAAGGCAGGTCAAGCTGTACAATTTGTAAAATAACATTTTCAGATAAGAAATCTTATTATCGTCATAGAAAAAATGTTCATAAATCTACAGTTCAAATGTGTAAAATTTGCGGAAAACCTCTGAATTCAACGCTAGAACTTTATGAGCATCTCAAGGCGGCACATGCTCGTGAGTTACTGGGTTATAATGCAAATCAAGGATCAAGTAAATCTCAGGATGTGAGTCAAGAAATGGACGTTGAGTATGACGGTGATCAAGATTCTGTCGATCCCAGTGTTGATTACCAAGCCCGTTACCCTTGCGATACATGTGGCAAACAATTTGTCGGATTATTAGCCCTGCAAAATCATCAATGTATCAATCAGATACAAAACCAGCCCCAGACGTTTGATTGTGAAATATGTCACAAGAGTTACACTTCAATTGCTGCATTAAAAAGCCACCGAGGTTGGCACTTACGTTCCCCTGATGGCAAAGCCGCGGCGAACAACACTGGACTTTGGATGCCTCAGAACAAAGTTACCAGTAAGGTAAGCAAGCACGAAGTAGTGGATACAGTTCCTAGAGCACAGACTTCGACTCCAGCCTCCATAGCTAAAAGGAGACTACCTCCAGAGGTAGAAGTGACTGTCGTTAATCCTAATAAAAAATTGCGATCAGATGACTCCATCGAAATGGATCACCAGAACAATTTATCAGGCGGAGCCGAAGACAGATACTGCAACCTTTGCGATAAAGAGTTCACAAAGCGAGCGGCGTACCAGCGTCACATGGACGAAGTTCACCAACCGAACTCCGTGTTTTGTCCCGTGTGCGACAAGAGCTTCACGCGGAAATCTACTCTGATCGTACACATGAAGAAGCACTACGAAGGCGGGGAAGGCAGTTCGACACAGATGGACGACGACGCGCATTCCTGTGAAGTGTGCGGCGCCCAATTCGAGAGCGTTAAAGCTCTCAATTCGCACAGGACTATGCACCACGCAGAAGACTCCGGTGACGACCAGTCGGACGACGATGGAGGAGCGCCGGCGCCGCCGCCCGGCGAGTTCACGTGCGGGCAGTGCGGCGACGGCGTCGCCACCCCGCGCGACCTCATAGCCCACCGAACGATGCACGCCACGGTCACTAAATTCTTTTGTAATATCTGTAAAGTCTACTTCGCGCGAGCTCTCGATCTATCCTCGCACACCCGAGCCCGACACTCTGACAACGAGAAAGTGTTCTTCCCATGTGCCATGTGCGACCGGTTCTACATGAACAAGAAGAGTTTGCAACGGCACATCGAGATGGCCCACTGATCCCCGTTTTAAATTAAAATTTAAGGACCACGATTGGACATCTATCCGCGACTTAAGTGTATCTTTTATATAAAAGTGGTTGAATTGAGTGATATTAAGTGTCATTGTCTAATTGTATATACTAGAGGTGATCGTCACGATTATCCGATATCAGTTGCATGGTACTGAAGATTTTGTCTTAATATTTATGTTGTCATTCCTTTTTGCTGCCGTTCGGCGAGTAGAATTTTAATTATCCATTTCATTTGCTATTTTAAGTCTTTGCTCACGTATATTGTTATTTATTTTATAAAATTACTTTTACGATTTTCGTTATTATTAATAGTAATTGTGGCTTATGAGCTGGCATTGAAAACAATGAATAGGTTTAGTGATTATAATTATTATTGATAATACTGTGGCGAATAAGCTGAATGATTTTTTTTCTTATCTTATATTTTGAATATTGGAATTGGGCCAAAATTTTAAAATCAGTCACTACATGTTTAAACTTTATATTTGTAAGAATGACATGTTTCCTTAATATTATAGTTTGCGTAGATCGTCGATATTGTTTAGTTTTAATTTCATTTCTGTTTTACTCTAGCGTGTAAATAAATATCTTAAATGACTTATAATAAGGGATTCGATTATTTCGATTGAGGAAACAAAGGTCGGATTAAGTTTTATTAAAATGTACTGATTATTTTATAGTAATTTGAAATGTATATTTTATACAAGCTAAATTAACCACTAAGGGCATATTTCCTCATCTATGGTTAATTATTTGGAACGGCCTAAGTATTTTATTTGGCGTATGCTTACAGTTTCTCTTATATAATTTTATTTTTTTATTCTCTCAGGATTTATTACTTAAAAGAAAAAAATGATTCCAGCCACCTAATATTTTACACGTTTTATTATTATTCTGAAACTTTCCTATTACTTAATTCGTATATTTACCGAACTTTTAATTTATTGTATAACAAAATCGTTAAATATAGTGCCAAAAATTTGTTTATCTTAGCTTAAGAATGATGAAATTTACGAAATGTATGTAAATTGTAACAAACAAACATGGCTTGAAAAAAATGCATTTATGATTAACTGTAATAGTTTTAATAATAACTTCAATAAAAAGTAACGATAATAGATTTTGCGAAAATAAGTTTTTTATGCATCATTACATAATTTTAATTATAAATAAGATCTATATCAGATAAATGGAGAAATAACATAGTATTTTAAAGCAATAAAAAAATATGTACCTGTATTAATCCATTCAAATCATATTTTATCTACGTTTTGTATTCATTGATGTTTAAAATAATTATACGTGCACTTTTACCCATCAGTGATTCATGGTTGAAAAAATGTGGCAATGCAAGAAAATGTTAAAAGGGTTAACCACAAGAATTTTTTGGCGTTTGCTCCACAGATTATTGCGATAAATACGGTTGCATAATATCCTCGCCACTTTTAAGAGTTCTCATAATTTTTCTTGCATTGTCTATCAATTAAATTGATTACAATTGTATGTACTGTGTAGATTTTAAGGCCAACTTAATGTCATATTATATTACAATTATGTAATTATTTTTGCGAATTTTCGTTAAAATGAAAACGAATGTAAATATAATATAAGCTGATCGATTCTGAAGTGCCCATGTTTGCAATTATGTATAAATATATGACAAATTAAGAAGTGTGAAAGTTTACTCATATAAAAGGATTTATACGAAAAATCATTGTTAGTGTACAGTTTAACTTATATTTAGGATTTTTTTTATCTGTAAAAAATCCTGTCGACGTAACACTTATATGATAATGTCCTTTGAGAATTTGTCAAATTAATTTAAATTATAAAATCGAAATTTTACACCTGAATTATGGAAACCGTGTTAACAATGTATTTCATAATACCTATATATTTGTCCATAGATGAGGTTTATTTTTGTCATCTTTGTGGTTTCAATAAAGTGACTTAATAATAATATTGTTTTTATTTTTTCAATACCTAGATATTAATCTCGTCTAATGCCGTAGGGCACTGATAGCATTAGCCGTAACATGATTTTACCTATCCTTGATATTATTTTA
>DVRM01000301.1:0-10912 GCA_018232405.1 Junonia genoveva | reverse complement strand
CTCCCACATGTTACGCACCGTAACGTTGTTCTGTACCCGTCCCCCTAGACTAACCCTAGACTAGAATGGTCACTAAAATAATTTTCGAGACCATTTTCATCTAAAAATCACAATTATGTCGTTACGTAACCCGTTGTTGCTATACCCCCTCCCGGCCCTATAACGCACCGTAACGTTTTACAAGGCCCTCCCCTCCCCCTAAACTGCGTTACGTAATGCTTGAATGAACCCTAATAGACACTTAGTCAATGTACGCAAAAATAAAACCGAACAAAATGTTACGTTATTTAAAACTATCAAATCTCATATGAATGGTACTGTAGTCGGTAAAGTACGGCTAGACTCTATCAAAAATACATCTAAGCTTTCCTATCCTGTTACATGTTAATATTACTTTATTTATGTAGATTTTTTTTTTTATAAAAAAGTCCTTTATATTTCTTCCGACTCAAACATTCTTTATCAATGACCATAGATAATAAAAACCCTTTATTTATTTATTTTTTCATATGTAAAAAGATTTATTTGTGGCCGCCAGTAATATGGTAGGATGTGCGTTATCATAACTCGTCCGTCAATTATGATAGTTTTATCAGCGACGGCTACGGTATTTCTGTTTTAATTTGTTTTTGTTTACTGTTTGGTGTTAAATTATTATTGATATTTTTTGACATATTTTTATGACAATTGTAATGTAGCAATAAAGTGTCTGTCAAAAAAAATGTTGGCAATTTCAGTGTTTATAACTGTTTTCAACACTTAAATTTTTTTTTCTTCTTCAATGTTTGTTGCCAAAACAAAAAATTACAGAATTTTTTTGTCACCTACACGTGTTGAGAATACAAAAGTTGGCAAATTCTGTTCGGTGGAGACTCTCTTTTCGATTAGGTTTTTGTGGAATTGTATAGTTCGTTAAACGGAAGGGACATGATAAAAACGAAAATCTATACAAACGTATACGAAAAGAACTATTAGCAATCAGAATTATCACATTATGCCATACCTATTAGTAAATAAGTAAGTTAATTTAATATAAGGAAAGCTAGCAGCCTTACCAGACGAAGGTAGCCGCAGGGCTCCGTTCGTGAGATATTATAAATTCACAACTAATTCACCAATACGCCTGAAACCCTGTGATATACTACGATATAAGGTCTGATTAAATTTATACAAGCTAATGTACCTACTTGCATTTGCAGTAGGTATTATTATCTGTTCTGTATGTGTGTAACGTGATTTGATTTTAATTTTTAATATCATGTAGTACATATTACTTAGGCACAATATGGATTGGAATACACAATGCAATACATAAATGAATATAACATGTACAAATAGGTATATTCATTAATTAAGGGTTTAAACTCTACGTTTCTCTTGGAACTCTCCGTGAAACGTATTAAATATACTTAATCGATTAAGAATTAAGCAAGAAATATTAATTGAAAATGTTCACGTTTCGGTAGAAATGATTAATTCAAATGTTACGCTTTTGCACACGTTGAAATTAACAACCACGTAGATGTATTTAAACAAGTGTAACGAGACTATTATATCGAATAAAACAATATTACTCTTACTTTGTCTAAGCTATCCATATGTTTATTTTTGAACGTCATCATACTTTTATGTGGATAAATAAAAACACATTCGTAGCCAGACGTTCATTACCCGTCATTCAGAGAGATCACTTATGCGATACACTATGTACGCTCTGTGAAACATCTCAAAGGCTCACTTAAAATTTGCCATGGAAAAACCAGAGACAGACAAAGGTACGAGCAATTAAGCCCTAAAGCAGGCAGACTGCTACTCTTCTAATGAGTCTCTGGATTAGGTGCACAACAATGCTTTATAAGGCTACGTTTATCTTCGGATATATTTGAATGAACATGAAAATAATTTATATCTTCTAAAGTGTCTATCAAGAATAAAAATTAATTTGTTATTTATTTTTAGTTCTGTTTAAAACGTTATAAGTTATAACATAGGTAACCCAACCGACCATAAGGTAAAAAATTATGAAGATTAAAACACAGAACAAAAAGGTTACTTCTTCAGTACCTAGTCTTTAAAATTTCATGAGTATTGCCTGAGTGGTGTGTAAGGAAGTGACGAAGAAGTGCAAGTTTGCATTATGCAGGCTACGCTCTCGCACTAACTGCAGCAAGTTAGGAACAACTCGTTCAAGATTTGTAACTTCCAAGAGATTCAAAGTGTTTGACATAATTTTACTTTAAATTACGTACCTGTTATAATAAATTAGCAAATGAATACTGAATATAATATGCTGTTCCCTTTGCTTTAAACGATAACTTTTGAAGCTAAATAATGATGTAATTTTTTTTTCTTGTTCTCTTAACATCATCAGACGTTAGCCCGTATATGTTTAACATAGATATGGAAAGAGGCACATGTGGTACTGAATGTAACTACGGAATATTAAAGCTGGGAAAGCGTGACTGAGGTCTGAGCCGGTCGTAAGTGGCGTGAAGAAGTAGCAGCGCGCCAGCCTGCATAATGCAGTCCACGCACTCCTGCTAACTGCGAGTTTACGAGCGCCGTCTGAGTGTGCGCTTGTGTCAATTAGTTTTCATTTCTCCTTTTGATTAATTTGTTTAATGATATGAAATTCAGGTATTTAGGCTGAAATATAGTCATTATTTTTCAATCGGTACCTATGTTTTATCTAACATATAAAGTATATCATCACCAACATCAGATATGACGCAGAGGGTGAAAATCACATTCAAAATATATTTAATCTTTGGTTGTGAGGTGTCGCTATGAAACTTCTCCAACACACGGTGTTGGAAGAATTTTCAAACACAAATATCCGCAATGAAGTAGCGTGGTTAGATTACGTACGTACCTTCTACTCAACAGAAGCAACTACGCAAGTTGACAAATTTGCTAGTAATGGAACATTTACAGGTAAGTCAAATATACCTAGTATAAAGAAATTTACATTACCGATGCGAAATTACGAGCGTTAAAACACAGCATATTCTTCGAAATAAACTCCAGCTCTGCTGAGTCATTAAGTATATTTTTAAAAGCAGCTACTTTGGAATAATAGCTGAGACGTGTATTGCATAGTCAGCTTTCCACGGGGTTGCGCAGATGTCGGGCGGCAATGGGAGCAACAATCCGCAGGCCCAGGCACGGTGCCAAGCCGGCTAACCCCGCACTTAAGATGCTTTAACTTACACAAACGTGCCACAATACTGCAGCTGCTGAAGATATAGTTTTTCAAGTGAATTTCGAGATTTGCGGTCGGCTTGAGACTAACGCGGATTTAGTTTCAAATATATTTACCCTTGTTATAATACAGAGGGAGTTTAGAGTTGTAAATAAACATTTAGCAGTCAACTTCAGACGGCTTATTAATTTTTTTATTGATTCTTCTATTTCTTAGAGCTTACCCTTGATCTTCGTAATCGCTTACAAGTAAACCATTTACATTTGAAGGTAATCCTTACTCAAAGTAGTCTTTATCACTTATAGGTACATATGTAGAAACACTCGGCAGCGACAGCTTAACGTGTTCTTCAAGGTGCAATGGGAAGACCAGTAAGAATAAATGTAAAGATTTATAAAGCAAACATTTTTACAAGTGCATATATGAAACGAATCGTGCCTACCCTTAAATACAATTAAATTCGGAACCGTCTACTATGCAGATATATAGAATATAGTTCATCACATTCAGTCAATTTTTTACTATGTATACTTTAAACACAGAAATCAAATCAAATATGAAAAGGCGCTTTATGCTTACCGAAATATAGGTTCTAGGGAAGAACGAAAAGTCATGAATAATATTGTATTTAGTAAATACATTAGAAATTAATGGCATTCAACAGTTTATTGATGTTATAATTATTATTATTATGTAAACAATACGTACATTTTAGGACGCATCAGCTAAACGAAACAAAGGTTGTTTGAAAGATACACCACCCCACCTTTGTCACTTACGTTTCAAGTGAAACAATGTAGTGAATCCTTACAGTTTGAAATACAGCAGACGTTGGGAACTTTGATGTTACGATCAACTTTTAAGTAACGGGCGATATATACTTATATTAATTTCCGAACTTTAATCAAGTGCGCTTTTATACGAGATTAAAAAGGAACCGGCTCGGAAAATTTGAAGCTCATTCTTAACTTCCCGAGACACGTATGAAAGAACTTTAGCAATAAAACGGGAAAAAGAGGCTTCTAGCCCATAGCTTTTACCGAGTTAAAGTTGTTGAAAGTGGCGCCCCGTTCGAGGCAACTTAGTGGTGGTCAATAAACTTAGTTACAGCCTTCGTTATGAGCGTGTAAAAACATAGAACTTTCCGCAGTTGGATACTTTGAGGCCCCTTTTGTCATAACTACGTGAACTGATTAAAAAATCAGATTCAAATCAATTTTAAAGCATTTGATCTTCCAGTTGAGACTACGTGGGAACGAATTTTTAAACGGTACTAAATTGAAATTGCTTAACCATACCCATAACTAATATATCTCTAACTATATATATAGGAATCTATATCTATCTATAACTATATAGGAAGAATAACTTTATTCTTCCTATGTGAGATATGATGTCTTTTAATACATCGATGCAATAAAAATTCCTATCATTTCCCGAAGAAAAATAAAATATGCAACGTTTTATTAAATGAAACATAAGTTCTTTATAATTGGATCACGGCAAATTCTTTCCGAGAGGAAAGGTGAAAAGTAATTAACGAAGTTCGCCCTGGGAATGGTTTCGCAGACTGAAATAGGATTTGTTTGCCAAGAATTCAATCGCAGAAAGCGACAGACGATTGAGGCTGCTCTTTAACGGAAATGTCTAGATTCACTACTTTTATTATCCAAAACAATCACAGTTTGCTCGTAATATTTCTTGCCATTTTATAGTTTAAGTTTGTCTTCGTTTAAACGAAAAGAAATAACCAATATGATAAATAAATAACTGATCCAGATATTTCTAGTCCGATCCGTCTTTTGAACCTAGTTTTGCTTTTTTTAACAACAAAAAGTTTAATAGTAATGAAAATTTTTACGGCCATAAAACTCAACTCAAATGAAATAAAATGTTAATTTGTACCGGCAACACCATCGTATAATTTATATTCCCTTATTCTCAATTACGCGTGTGTGAACAGTGTACCTTAATGTGTCGCCTCAATGTTATCAAGTTTACACAATCAATCAGTGTTTTCCGACAGACACCTCCCTAACATTATTAAGCCTGCAGTCGATCGACGTCTAATCAATTTCAGAACAATCCCACTATATTAATTACAACATTAAGTAAATTCGTCGACATGTACGCGTGTAGTTACCGAAGTCGAATAATACCAAAATACTACTAGTGACATAAAGTAAGTCATATATCATCTCGTAAATATATCGTGTCATTATCGTCGTCTGGCCCGATATTTTACCCGCATATTAAGGAATCGAGATACCTACATCGTTTAATAATTCACGACCGTCGTGGTTTTTATTAACTGCCTTCATAAAAGGTATCAATATTTTATTCGCTATAATTCACTTTCACTAAACGAAGCATAATTGAAATGTCTACTGTGCACATCAAGTCCAAATTCAGTTTAAATTCTGCTTTGCAGTTTAAAGGTGCTACAAATAAGAGGTCGGGTGGAGAGACAATGAGTGCAGTAAAAACTGTCATGTCCGAACAGGCACGTCTGTAGTCTGTACATCTCCGTATGGCGAACGTGCGACGAACCCGCTCTGTCCCTACACGCAACAATACATGATTAATGTGCCACTGTAACACAAGTATGATTAATTTAGCGACGTCGAGGAAATCTACGTAGCTACACAAATACATGCCGCAAAAAATTACTCAACATTTTTTTAATCGCACAAGTGGGAATTTGAACATTTTGACATTTAAAAGCAAAGCGGTAAGCAGCCTAAAGCGATATTACAAATGCAGAGTAAATCGATAAAGATTATGTGATAAACGAATCAGGATAAACCGCGACAGGGGGTAATGTTTAATGTAGATCCGTGGGGACGTAAGAAACATTTCATTAAGAACTTTTTATCAAGGGAATGTATTGAGTTCAATCAAGAAATCCGAAGATTTATCTCAATGTGTAATTTGTTATACGTAAAAAGAACGAACAACAACAAAAGAATTTCGTTAATAAAATTTATTTAATTCACCAACGTTCGGTACGAACTACATAATACTATGTACTCGTTAAGGTTACATAATTCGACCCAAAAAACAACAAAAGCGATTAAAACAAAAACTTTTTTGCGTGTACAACCTTTTTTGTGTGTAAATGTTTGTGGTAGAGTTCGTTCTCTATTTTCCATTTGAAAAAGTTTGTGAATTTAAAACAATATTTACCGCGCGCCTATTATACCTACACATTTTTAATTATATGAAACGTTATTACGTCTTTTGAAAGCATTAAGGAATGAACTAACTCCTTATCTGTCTAAAGTCATATACGTAATAGCTAGAGCTGTGAGCAAAATTGCGAAAACGGCATTACCCCTAATTATTACAAATCACTTCGGAGTGACTGTCGGCAGTGAGGAACGAGAAAAACTTAGGATGGGTACTGAGCGGCCTAATAACAATACTCGGGAAGATTTGCCGGTAGATTAGCGGAATGGCACAGCTTACATTTTGTTGTTGTTTCGCGCACTTTCCCTCGGCTTCCGCTTAAGAAAACCTTTAGGCGTTGCGTAAATCAATCGTCGAAATGTACTTCCATTAACAATGGTGTTATGTATCCGACCTGAGCACGTGCTAATATTCCTGATGAACTGCGCAGTTTTCTTTGTTACTACTAGCTACTTTAAGATGTGTGTTATCACATTTATTTTGTTAACATTATTGCTTGAAACAAAAACAGAAATTTTATTGATCAATACTGGAAGTTCTAATAATAACAAAATAGTACATTTAGAGTTTAAACTACTATTTAAGTAAGTTTCCTACAAGCAAGAAGTAACCTAAAAATTCACTAGACGTTAAATAGAACACGCAAACATGCTTAATGTCCAAACAACATCGATTTGCTACGGAAGGCGGATCCCCGGCCGTACCTTGGTATTGAACGATATACCCTGTATACGTTTGACTAGATATAAAATAAATCAACGATTAAACCAATGCTATGGAAGTACCTACCTACACGCTTGTGGCATATTGTAATAAAAACATACCAACTGTGCATTTAGAATTGGCTGAGTAAATAAAGCCCCCTTAATAAAGACCTATGGGCTAGGAATCGAGTGTGGCGCGTCGTATCAACGCATTCGCATCGTAATTCGTCACCCGTAATAGCCTTCCTGGCGTATCTCACCGTACATAGAATCTCTCACTGTTGTCACGACGGACGCCGTAAATTTCGCCTCGCACATTCCCCAGGCCTACTGCCTATTAAATCATTCTTATCTTTATCTCGGTGCGATGTATTGAAAACCGAACGCAACATATCGGCGATCGAGAATTTTGACAAATTAGCATGTAGCCCGTATAAACCGTGCCAGAGAAGCTAAGCATATCGGGGAGAAATGAGCTGAACCGTATCTTTACTGCGATCTACTTCACATAATGGTGGAAAGCAAATTAATTCATTACACGAATCGCGGTGACTTCGTTATCTACGAAGGTATGCTCGGCCCGGGGGTGTCGAATATGAGAACTATCATAATAAGATCAGTTTCTGGGAACGGTTACCTTGAACGTCCATATCGGGTCCTTTGAATGCAGATCACTGTCATGCCCGAATAATATTATCACGATTTTCTCTTTATACCCAACCTTCACAAAATTAATAGGTACGATGCGTAAAAACAATACGAACCCGATTTGATCATTAAACTGTTGGGTGTAGTTAGGTATAGGCAAAATTTTCGGATAATTCCATTTATAACTGTAACTACAACAAAAAATACTTTAATTATTTAATTTAATATAAAATGTGCATTCATAAAATTGTGTTAATATGTAACAAAAATAGCCCGAAATAGCATTTTTGTTATCATAGGTTTAACTAAATTTAACATTTTCTTGATTGTGAGAGGAAGTAAAATAACCCTACAGTAAATTTTTACGTAAATTGTTAGACGAAAATGGTAAAAGTTGAGTACGCGGGAAGATGAACGTACATAAAATTATTGGGGATCTTAATGGTCGATAGAATGAATCAAAATTATACATTAGTGTAAGCACTGTTCTCAGTTCTATTAAGCAATCACCATCGACTACGAGGTTGCCTTTGGTATAAAGTTTATTTCACTTATTTGTTTATAAGATCAAGTATAATTGTAAGAAGTCACTAAACCTCAAAATGGCTGTACTAAAAAGTACAATAACCTTTTAGGAAAAATTTGTATAAATTTACTTATCTTCCGTGACTCACTCAAATATTCATTCGCATGGTTTTTGTTTTCATGAAACGCCTAAAAATAGATTCACGCGATAGTGTGCAGGGTATTGAGAGGAATATCGATGGTATTGACGGCGCCCACTCGTTGACAGGACAATTGGCAATTTATGCTTAGGATCCCCACTTCTAATTTACGACTCCAGGCCTGGAGGCTCCGCCCGGTTGCTTTTACTACGCATTGATATAGAATTTCAGTTTTCCATCAATAAATTTATGTCTAAATAAATGATTTACTTGTATATAATTTATTATTTTTTAATAATATTTACTTATATTAAGATGTTTAAAGTAATAAACTTTAACTTAATTACGACGAGAAAGTGCTCGAATACTAAAACAAGTGCTAAAAAGCGGTAAGGACATAATCCATTGCACATCGTAACAAATTAAGGAATTTCAAGAACAATTCATAAATTATTTAAGATAATTATTTTAAAGAACACGTTAATGCAGACATATATGTATGTATCTATAGTTTTCATATACCAAAAAACTCTTACAATCGTAAGGGATACTCAAAAAAAGGTAAAGGATTTATCTTATTGCACGATCAGTGTTACAACAGCGATGCGGATGGCAGGGAGCGCCGCGGGTTACCCCCGCGATCAATTTTGTTGAACTTTTCTTTGATATTCCAGACCGAGCTCGACAGCTAAATTCTTAAGCTTTCGATTATTTATGTGGCCGACGCCGCCGCGATCCCCTCCCGAGCCCTCTGCCTCCGCGTGTCACTACGTAAAGAGGAGTAATCGTTTGTGGTTGCCGCTGAGTGAATTTTTCCATTCGGAAAATGGTCGAAGGAATTAGGTAACTCAAGGATTCATATTTCAAAGGCTTCCCGGCTCGTATTTCAACTCTATACCCTTGAAAAACGCTAGCATTTCCTTGAGATTTTTTTTATGTTACTCGTAAAACGGGAAAAGTACAGGCGGAAGAGTAAAACGTCGAGTGGCCGAATAACTTTGTTAGAAACAATAAAGTGAGATTACTCCTGAAGCAAGAGCGCAATGTTTTGAATTAAAATCGTTCATACGTACGTCACAGCGAAGTCGTTTTTCCTTACCTGAAACAAAACAAAGTTATATAAGTGTTAATTAACGAATAATTAAGAGTTTTTGTTTTTAAGTTTAAGTATCTACTTATCATTACTTATCGCCTAAGTATTTTCCGCTGAAATTTCCGTTTCCTATTTGTTTAATTCTGTCTTTTTGTACTTTTATAAAGTAAGAATTTTGATTTCGACGAATGAATATGCATAAAAAGTTGTTGATACAAAAATCTAATGACAACACACATTTCCTTTATTCAAATAAAAAACTTAGTTCCACTCAATTTTTACTATAAAAAAACGTAAATAGAAAATAATTGAAATCATTACAAAAATGACACGAGCAATTTAGGCTCAACAATGCTAGCGACATAGTAGTATCATAAAATGATGCAATTTCCTTTATAAAACAATTAACTCCCTAATAATAGTGACGCGACTAGTTCCAAACCACCCGTGCAATATTTGCCATATTATATTTATTGCCGTGAATACACGACAAATGTATTTTAAATGCATTCATACTTAAATTCTAGACATACATGAATGATATGAACCGATAAACAGGATTTGTTGGGCTGGAAATGTGTATAACGTATCAAATATAATGATTTTATGTATCAAATTTTCTATGGCAAATGTTTTGAATAATTATACTTCAAATGGTAATTTTATGGACAACTAGCAGTTGCCCGCGACTTCGTATGATATTTTTACTATTCATTGTCCATTTAAAAATGAAATTTCGTAAAAATCTTTCTTAATGGATTTCTATGTTAAAGAAGGAATATTTTGCCAAATTTTAAGGCTCTGGGTGTTATGCGTGTAAATATAGGACATATATGTATAGATATATTCTCGATACTCAGTATTTAACATATGAAGCTATTAATAGAAATTATTTCTATAATAAGCCCAGGCAGCCTGACATAGCGACATTCTGACTAAATGTATTTTTTTACATAATCGGCAGTAATATGCCGAAAGTTACAAATTATTAATATTATCGCAATTTAATTCCGTAGGTATATGATAATTATTATATAATAAATTAATTTCGTAAGCCATTGAAAAACTTATGGGCGTATAACATGTAGCAGAAGTTGACTAGGTTTATTTTAGTCAACGTCTATTGATTCAAAACCATGCGTAACTATCACGTCTACTTTTGGCTAGCAACGCAAACTTAAGCAGAGTACTCACTATCTAACTATAAACGTTTCAGTTACATTCTCTCACAATAATCAATTTCTAACGCGTAGGTGTCCACACTCGGTGTAATCGAACCGCTTACTATACATTTTACAAGAGCCCCTTTAGTTTGGAACAAACACGGACAACTGTTACCACGGCACGCAGTGGTGGATTATCCTTAAGGCAAAGTAGGCACGTGCCTAGGGGCGCGAGTGCACACGGGCGC
>DVRM01000300.1:0-10916 GCA_018232405.1 Junonia genoveva | reverse complement strand
GTCTTTGTTCTTCTTGTTCTTTTTGCTTGAAATAATCGTAAAAATACAGCGTTAACTCAGACAAATAAATAGATTTAAAATATAGTCTTAAAATATTTTTTAATAATCATTTGCGTATTATTTTCATTTCAAAATATATTTTTTATATTTTGTTTGTTTATTATATTTTTCTTTGTTTTACAATATAAAAATAGTACCTATTATTTCCTTGTATAACTCCCTTCGTAATTTAGATAAGTACGTACTAGATACTAAATATTAATTTTGTTTTATTTTCATTGACAAAGGCCTTAATAAATTAAATAATATAGACACAAATCAGTTTAAACAATATAATTAAATCGTGTATGTAAATTGGTTGTTCAAATAATGTGCGCGTGCTTAAGTAAAGGTTAACTAACGCGTTTATCGCGATTACGTATTCCCTTCGCGAATTAACGATGTCGCGGTTAAGACGACTCGCGCTTTACCTTTCAGTCGATTACAGGCACTAACCGAGCGGAACTATCAACACACTGAATATACAACAGTTACATTATGCAAATCAATATTATTACTACCAATTATAATAATTCTGGTACATCTCCTACTTTGAAAGCATTTCGTGAAATGGTTTTATGAGCGTGGGATTTGTGCGTAAACATTTTTTTTTATTAATACCCTGAACATTCACTTCTTGAACATTTCAGCGACGATTTCACTGCTGAAATAAAACCGACGTAACTTTCGATCTGTGGACACATTTCAATAATGTGTCGGACACGGCGCATTTTACGCGAGAAATTTATTTAAATTAATAAACTCACAAAAAAGTTAGGACTTACCAAACTGGTCGGACGAGGGCCGACATCGCTATAAAAAGGAGGGGCGATCCCTCATCACGCACAAAAGTTTTTAGCACGAATTCACTAAAATCTAGATATAGAAAATGATATTTATTTAACACTGCACATAAATTAACGCCAATTCGTAGCGCCGATGGAACGGCGTATCGTAGCGCGTGATAGTTCGTAGCACTGCGTAGCTGTACTGTGTTAAAGTTAACTCGTAGGACGGGTAAGGCGAAGTGTTGCGGAGAGTGCCGCGGCGCGGGTGGCTCGGGGCGCGATTCGCGGACTATGCGGAGCCGAGTGCGGCCGCGGGAGGAGCGCCGCGGTGCGCGCGCACGCCGCGCCCACGCCGCCCCGCCCCGCCCCGCCCCACACACCCGCAACCTATTTATTTCTAGTTACGTAAAATTTACGCGCAATACTCGATATATACCTGCATTTTAACTCGATATACTATATGAAGAAACGATTTTTCTACTATATTTATTAAGGTTTGAGCGTACATAGAAGGTAACTATGAAGCAAAACGCGATATAATGAAGTCACATGGCAAGTCCTTTTAGTTACATTTGTAGGAAAACGCTTAAATTAAAAGTCAATCAGTGTTTTAACGCAAGGACACTTCGCCGGCCCGAGGCAGGTGAGGCGTAAACTGAAAAAAGAAGGCGCCGCCGGTCGCCGGGGGTGCCGTCAAATTTGGCAGACGAGTTTTTTTGACCGCAGCCGCGCTATCAGTGTCACTTAAACAAATTGAATAAATGGATCAGAGGGTGCAGACCGTCGTCCATTTCAGGAAAGTATTATTTTGTCATCGCAATTCAACGTTCCTCAACAGAAAGGCATCTTTTTAGACTTAAGATATTAATAATAACAGAGAGTAACTTTAACTTAACCATTCACTCCAACGAAATAATACTTTGTGATTATGCGGGCTATTATTCGGGAATGTATTGTAGTCGAATTAATGTAAAAGTTCGATAAACTGTGTCGTCACAATCAGCTGTTCCAGCCGCGAGCGCAACAGACAATGCGATTAAGATCTACGCAGGACAACTTTCGCCGCGCGCCGAGCGGCAGTTAGTTGTTATGAAAGAGAGAAATTTGTAAATTGTTGGCGCCCGAGTTCACGAACTCCGTCGAACCGGAGTTTGTTTTAAGAGTCCAACCTTGAAACAAGAAGAAAAGTAGTCCTGTAAAACAAAGTTTTGCGGCCGCCGTCGCCGGCGCAAGCGGTTCAAGGATTGTGCCCGAACTGTCTGTCTGTACAACTTTGCCGATTAAAAGCTCAAAAGCTTCCAAAGTCATTTTAAAAGTTTATCTGTACGCGGCGCGGGCGGGGTGGCGGGGCGGAGCGTAGGCGCCGCTTCGTTATCATCCTCTGCAATACTTTGTTAAACCTAGTTTAACTTATTTATAAATCGGCCGCGGTCGTCGGCCGCGCCCGTGCTTCCCGAATTAAACTGTCAAAGTTGCGAAGCGACGACGCGACGCGCCTCCGGAGGACATGTGCTCTTCGGGCCCGAATACTTGCCAACGTACACACCAAGTTCCTAGACCCTTCGCTACTTTGTTTTACAGCTGTTCCACTTAGCGAACTATGCCTAGAGTTGGGCGCGAGTTCTTGCATGTGTATCGGCGGCACACACCCGCATCCGAATAGTTTCATAAACATAACCCAACTTAGTTTTGGACGACTTTTCAAAGTCAATGCATACTAACTTTCGATGTCTGGAAGTGCGATATTACGATTGGATCAGTTTGCGGGTGACTTTAATGCATTCGTTTGTTAGAAACTTTGTTTTATTGGATCAAACTTCCCAACAAGGTTAAGTATCTTCATTTACTTTGTTTGAACGTTAAGGCCTAACTAACTTTTCGGATTACTGTGTTAATAAATTCTACAATTGAGGTCCTTGACCTTCGGAATAGTTTGTACGGTATCATTTATCGTTAATCTTATCTTTATTACTTTTTCTTTGTTATTCGTTTGTTTTTCAAAGGAATATCTTGAGTCAGGGGTTCGATTAGGTATAGGACACTTTTTACGTTTGATGTATAGGTATGTTGGACAGTATTATGTTAAATATTTTCTTATGGTAAATAAATTTATCTATGGCTGGATATCAATAATTGTTTGCTTATAAAAAACAAGTACAACTTTTTTGAGCCGGGTAGATAAATGGGAAATTCATATGTCAATCGAGAAATTAGTATTAATTTTATATACCTAAGTAAAATCCGGATTGGATTGAATCCAGGGCGGCTGGAAGAGATCTCTTATAGAGATAAGCTTTCCTATGTATCACTTTTTTTCTTTGTTATTTTTTTTTTGTTCTACTTGTTTTTGGTACATGAATAAATAAAATAAATAAATAAATTACTGAGTTCCAGAAGTCACCTGTCAGCTCCATCGTAAGACCTTGGTTACCATCCAACATCAAAGTACTTGCGAAATTCAGTGGGATTATGTATGTTACTTAATTACTGAAGCCCTATGGCCACCATACAACTCCATCATCAGACCCCTTTTTTTGTTGACGCAGAGTAAATCTTCATAGATACTCGACTCCTGGGATTATGTGAGATTGTACTTACTAAAACGCGTCGGATTATGTGAGATTGTACTCACTAAAAACCCCTGCGATGGCCATCATCAGTACGGAAAAAAAGAGGCTGTGGAATCGCTTTCGCAGCACGTCCGCTGCCCCTCCCGTGCGTTGCTACGCTCGTGGGTGGCGGAGCACGACTCAGGAGGACGGTGAAAAGTGGTCCCTCCCTCTCCACACCCCTTGCTGGTGCGTACACCGGCAGTCCGGGGCCATAACCGGACTGCTGTCCTCTTGGCCGTATGCGTGAGACCCTATGCCCTATTTAATCCGCCTCGGGAAATGTGGCTTGGCGACTGAGAAGACGACCCGAAGGTCAAAACTGCCCCGTAAACTAAATTTCAGCGAAACAGTTACTTTTGTTTCTGAGATCGTATGAACATTAGTATAAATATACAAAAATTGCTCTTCTAAATATATTTGATTGATAGATTAGATTAGATTCAGTAAAACACTATGTTTATTTCTGACAATACCAATCGAGTATTAAAAATTAAGCTGTAAAATATGTTAAATCATTCACTGATGAAATTGACGATCCCAATCGTAAACCAAAAATGAAGGCCGCAAGTTCACAATTATTATAGTCGTTTGAACACTGAAACGTTAGTTATAAACTGTCAAATGAATACAATCACTTTACGCAATCGCACCCATGAGTAAGAAGCGTAATCCAAAAACAGCAATCCCGCAAAACGGAAGCCCTGAAAGAGATACTTTTCTTAAAGGATTTTAAATGTATGATTTAATGTAACTTTAAAGGGTTATAAAAAAGAGGTGTTTCTTTTTCCAGGCAGAAATTTGTGGAAATGATTTTAGCAGATTTTGAAAGTAAACTCCTCATTTATGTGAGACTTTGCTTATACGATACACCTTGACTTTGGAATTAGAGTGATTGTGTAAGCGACCGCTAGATGATGTATTTATTGTTAGTAAATTAGGTAGAATGCTTTCGAAAATATTAGATATTAATTCGTACCACCACGCCACGTTAATACTAGAGATGGGTTGGACTAGGTAAATCGAGTACTAGGTACAATACCTAGTACTCGTACCTGTTCTAGTATATATACGTCTCATCTCTAGTTAATACCTTCTTAGGGTTTCTTATATATTAAAGTAATATGTTTGACAATTTTTTTTTAGAATAAATTTGTGAGAGAAATTGTAGGTCTTTGGGGGCCCCCTGAAAGTGGGGGCCTTGGGCACGGGCCCCGTGTGCCCCTATGGTAAAGACGGCATAGGCCGGACGACCTTTTTTTCAGCTAACCAATTTAAATAGATCGACACCAGTCTTTCCCTAGAAATTTCTCAATTGGTACAACTAATATAGGGTGTCGAACTTTTAGTTTAAAACTCAGGTCAGCCTATAAATTTGGCCTAGGGCGGCAAATGAGGCACATGACCTTTTTTTGCTAAACTGGTATATTTGCGGTAGGAAACAGAGTCTCGACTTTTTAGTTTAAACCAGGGGTGACGTATGAATTAGGGCCTAGGGTGGCACCTGTGTTAATTCCGCCACTGGGTACTAATCCGCATCCTATTTCCTATTTTCCTCCAATTTCTTATATTAAAATGCACAAAAAGGTATGTAATAAATTGTATCTAATATAGATAGCAATATTTTACGCGAATGCACTCGACAAAGGTCTCTATCGATTGACTTGCATTGCATAAAATATGTAACAGCGTTCAAAGTTCATTTTTTGTTTGAAATTGAAATACACTTTTTAAATTGTTAGAAATTATACTTTTATAGAAATCAACCTAGCCCATCATAGATAATTAGATATCAATTCACTAGCCTAGTACTAATGATACTTTATACCTACTAGTCTTCATTTACTAGACTATAATCAAAATGATTAAAGATTATAAAATGCACTATAACACTGATCAACAGTAATTTTGGTGGTGGTGTGATACCTTTTTGGTTAAGGACCCTATACTGATTACATTATTAACAAAAATATATGTGTATATGTTCTACGTGTAGTTTTCTAGATTTTTTATTAAACAGAAAAAATCTAAATTTACGCCAAAAATAACATCGAAATTTTATGTACATGAAAGCTTTCTTTTACAAGATTTTCTTGAATGAGGTGTAGCAGGACAAATATGTTGCATCCCCCAGGAGTAGTCAACCATCATATGTTGATTCTTATGGCCTTGGTACTTCTTTTCATAGTTTTTAGGTCCTCGTGAAAGCGCTCCTCTTACTCCTCGCTACACAAGCCAAAATTCTCTTGAAACTGGTCAAGTTGACTACAGAGATAATGTTCTTTGATGGACATATTACATCCTAAGTTTTTAAAACTCCCCAGGACGTTATTAACAATTACAGAGTAGTTACTTGACTTGTGTTTTCCCAGAACGTTTTTAATAACTTCAATAAATATTGGTTTATGGGAGTAGGCCCAAACTGGTCATTTAACTTGAGAAATCAGTATCTTTTATCAATATTCTTATGTGTTGGCCATCAAAAATATGCACTTTTAATTTTTTCCATGATTAAACGAGGGAATTTTCCCATTATATAAAGAAAACCGCCCATTTTTACTTTTATTGCCCTAACAAGGTTCTTTTCTTTTAATTTAGATGCCAACAACTCTGCAGATTCCTTAGATAGGTTAAGATCCTTTATTAAATCATTTAATTTTACGTTAATACCATGTTGATCGACACAACAGAAGCAACAGTCATCGAAATGATATTTTTTTGGTTCCCCTGCAATGCATGGGCACACTGAATCTCATACGCCTTCTTTTACCACTGATCCATTATTTCAAATGATTCTAGCACATTTTTCAAACCCTATGAGCTATCCACGGCTTGTCGTCTCCAATTCGCTTAAGAAAAGAAAAATATGTACTTTTTATAAAATCTGTTATCCTTTTCCTGTATTTTTTACCGAGTTTTCTCCACAAATGTAACAGAACACATTTCGATCATCAAGACAACTTCATAGCTATGAAAACATGATATTAAAATCGATTTATTCATTGAAAAATACGAGTAACACTTCAAACCGTAAGTACTAATTATAGTAAATATGAAAACAGCGAATAGACACAAAACTACGCGTACGAAAAAAATGCAAAAAATATTTTTAGTGTTACCAATGCAACCCTAATACAAAACCAGTAATGAGATCTCGGCACCAAAAAAACTTTTTTAATTTTGTTGACCTGTGTTATTGGTTTTAATAGTGTTTTCAGATTTTCCTTGTAAGTTATTATTTCCCCTTCACTTTTAAGTTGATTTCCTTTTATTTTTATTTTATTGTTGCTGATTTTATATTTAAGTTTGTTGACTCTACTGTTCTGCTTTTTTTTCTTGAAGCAGGGCAAAATCTCCGTGATACCCGACTCCTGGGGGAAGTCGGGTTATGTGAGATCGTACTTACTGCGACGGCGGCCATCAGCACAAAAACAGAGAGGCTGTGGGATCGCTTTCGCAGCACGTCCGTTGCCGTGTGTTGCTAAGCTTGTGGCTAGTGGTCTCGCTCTTCCCGCACCCTGGTTTCACTGCCTCTGTACGGGCAGTCCGGGACCATAACCGGACTGCCGTCCTCCTCTCGGCCGTATGAAAAGGATGCGTGAGATCCCATCTCATCCACGGCCAGAGGGAATGCACTATTTATTCCGCCCCGGGCAATGGGGCTTGGAGGCCGGGAAGACAGCCCGCAGGTCGTCTCCCCCGGCTGGGATCGATCCTTTCCCGAGCCCGCCCCCCAATCTCTTTCTGGACCATGATAGTCTCACAGAAGGATGTAATATCCTTCTGTGAGCCTCCCACGCCGATTCCCTCCGTAGCATTGCCCACAAAGAGAGTGCCCCCAGGGCGAGTGCCGCAATGCCAAAGTAAATACGAGTATATACGAATCATTGTTTTAAATTAGCTGTTTATGCATCTTCCTTTTGTGCGTGTGTGGATTCCACAGTAATAAAATGTTGCTCTTAAACAAAATATCTGATTTTAATGGTTCTTAGCGATACTTAGCATTCAGGGTCACGGTACCGTAGCGTGTATTTTTTATGGCACGATAATATACGTTATATTGTACGTAATACACTGTCGGCGTTTGTTTTCATTTTAAAATTTATGTTAATTTATTCAAATTAGTTCTGTATAAATAAGAAAAAATATTTTTCCATAGGTTTTAATAGCCAGTACGAGTTGGGTCCAGATATTCATGTCTGGTATGTGTGTCGGCGCTCCTACTGTTTTCGTTCCTCAGATGAGGAAAGAAGTGAATTCCACATTTACTATCGACGACGAAATGGGCTCATGGCTATGTAAGTAAACTGGCTATTGAGCATTCCCTAATACCTTAATACATATTCACTTATTGAGAATCGGACATTTGACTAACACACTATTAAAAGTTCAGTCATTTTAAATTTTGTTTCTAAAATATACACGTAAAATAAAAATATACCTTAGTAAGAGTACCTACTTTTGATTTGTGGCTTCGTAAGAGAAATGTTTGTATTTACATCCGAAAATACGACCTTATGTAATGGAAATAGGTACGTAAATAGTAGTTAGAAGTCTATTAAGTGCTTTAAGCTTTTTTCTCTTTACAGATTCAACAAGCGGCTTCGCAATGTATCCTTGGATAATTATTCTACCGCTTTTCACTAAACATTGGGGTAGAAAGCTACCGCAAATCGTGACGGCAGTTATTTCGACGGCGATTTTTATTATTTTATACTTTAGTACAAATACATATCACATATTGGTTTCAGCAGTTCTACAAGGGTTTTTATTTGCAGGAAATATAACATATAGAGTCCTTGTCGTGACCGATTATGTGTCAGTAGAATATAGAGGATTATTTTTAACGATAAAGACGGCCTGTTTCTTCTGGGGATTATGGGTCTCTAACGCAATAGGCACATATTTTTATTGGAGAAATATTGCCATAGTAGGTTTTATCTGTTCCTTGTACACGTATTGTTTTGCAATTTTTCCGGAATCACCGCTTTGGTTAGCGGGGAAAGGCAGAATTGAAGAATGTAAAGCTTCATATAGATGGATTAATGGATCTGACGAAGCTTCAGAAAAGAAATTACAGGATATGCTAGCATCCTATGCTGCCAGGAATAAAGACGTTGGTTTTTTTGAAATGTTAAGAAGCAAAGAATTTTATAAGCCAATATCGATATGTGTGTTGACAGTTATACAGTATCATTTCTCAGGGAAGGTAATGTGCAGTATATACATATTAGATATTGTTAAAAATATAACGGCTAACGAGGCCACAGCGTATTCAGCTATGTTGATATTAGACGGAGTGACTGTATTTGGAATGTATTTCGGTTCATTTTTGTGTAAGATTCTGAAACGACGCACATTATACATGTCGTGTTCTTTCGTTGGTGTCACTGTTTTGTTTATAATATCTATTTATTTGTATCTTGCTAGGTATTCCGTTGTTACCGCAAACAATTATGTATCTATAACATTACTATTAATATATACTTTGGCGATTAGTTGCGGTCCGTTGATATTAAGTATGTCAATATACGGTGAAATTATTCCGTTGAAGTTCCAAGCGAGTTGTTATGTGATTACTGGATTAACGTTTGCAGTTTGTTACTCCTTGTTAATTAAATTGACACCCGCTATATTTGCGACTTTCGGTATACACGGTACCTTCCTATTTTACTGTATAACATGTAGTCTATGCACAGCATATTTATATGTGTACATGCCCGAAACCAAAAATAAACCGCTGGAAGAAATTGAATTATTTTTTATAGGAGAAGAAAATAAAAGTGAGGAACATAGGCCGCTTAAATGAGTTTATGCAAATAAAAACATACATTTTTAAAGGCACTGGCTGAGTTTTCGTAGTAAGGCGACAGATATTGTTCGCTAAGAGTAAATTAAATGAATGAGACTAAAATATGTGGATATAATTGTATAAGTAATGAGTAAAGTGGTATTCTCTGTTTTAATTAAATGAATATGAATTATAGCCGTTATTCAGCCATTAGGTTATTTTTGTTTTTTATTTTTTTTAATAAAATATAAATAAATCGTTGATATTAGTTTAATTTAATATTATCTTTATTTTGAATCAAAATAAATTTGTTCTAAAATTAAATGAATCTCGATGTAGCAATAAAAAAAACACTATTGTGTTCTATGTACGGTGCTTTCATATGACTGAAACTAAGAATAAATCTTTAAAAGAAATTGAATGGGAACTAAAACTTTAAATTTTACGAAGAATGTCATAAAAGTGAGGAACACAAGCTGCTTAAATGAATTTATTAAAATGAATTATGATATGTGTTACACGTACATTGGTGGTTTTACTTTCTTTTTTCCATACACATTTTATTACAATAGATTGAGATGCTATAGAGAACATTATTAAAAATCAAGGAAATATTTTAGCAATACTTAAAATTAAGGCGTTACTTTGTGGAGTTTTATTGTGACGTAAATTAAGAATACCTCGGATTCGTATTGACGGTTTCATTATTAATCCATAGTTTTTTTTTTATCCTAAAAAGGTTATTAAATAAACTCAACCTTTCTAGAATAAAGTAATCGGAATTAGGTGCCATTGATTGAAATATCATACCTCCCAACACCAATACCAAGGGTTAGGTGCCTTTACCCTAATCATAAAATTAATTTCCTGTAATCCGCTCAACCGGAATGAGTATCTACGTATCATATATGTTTACTCAGACACTCACTTTTGCACTTTCAGCTGACTTGTGTTAGAGGCCACGTGAAATCCTAGTGTCACACCGCAAAATTTTGCTTCTATCAGGTTTTTTTTAATGAAACCTTTATTAAACGAAAAACTAGTAAATATACTTACAAGTACAAGTAGTAGTTTTAAATTTTCTCGTTACTAATGCATTGTATTTTCACTAATCTTTAATTTAAAGTTTACCAATATGATTTGCTGGTCTGTTGAAACTTAAACGCATAAATATATAAATAATTATTATTTTTCTAATTCTACATTTTCTGAAAATACACCGGTGTCGTAGTGAAACAAAAAGCCTAACATGACTTTCATCAAGGTCACCATAGTAAACATTATTAAAATTGATTTAGTATTTAGTCGCGAAAACTTACCAAGCAATGTCGTCATTGTCAACCAATCGCAGTCCACTGCTGGACATAGACCTCCCCTAGGTCGCGCCAAGCATCCCGATCCTCCGCATCCAGCCATCAAGCCCGCTCCGGGGACTGTCTTCCGCTGATTGTGAGTTTGCTCAAACAATAAATAGACAAAATACTTTCAAATTTTGATAATTATTGGGGTGCTTATAAAAAATGTAAGTCTAAAATTGTAAATTAAATGTAAAATTATATTGCTTTGTAGCACTAACATTTTGACAGTTGTATTCTTTTAGTGTATTACACAAGTGTAAATTTGAAAAATTTATTAAAACCCACGACATCGTATTCAATACGACATGAGGACCTAAAATTCTTGGGAGGT
>DVRM01000299.1:0-10922 GCA_018232405.1 Junonia genoveva | reverse complement strand
AAAGTTACACTCATAAAATAATTAAACTTATTACGGAGGTAAACATCACGTAAGTGCGAGTACCTGCTATTCGTTGAACAACGATATTTTAAACAGCTAATGAATCAACGTCGCGTGTCATTTGTTTTTATGCCAAATGTAATGCCAATGAGTCAAGTGTTTGGAACTAAAAAAAAACATTACCAATAAGTGACAAAATATTGCCTTACGTCTTTTTTAGGACCCGAAAGAAAATTGCCCAACAATTATGGGTGATAAGGCAAGCGCACTATGTCTTTATTTATGTCCTATTTGTGCTTCAATGGGCAAGATAATTAAGAATTACGATCATGTATCATGATAATCTAAGGATTAGGCCATCAACATAAATCAAGATTTACAGGTCTAGGATATTCAAAATATGAAGAGTAGAATTACGTAAACTTCTCTAAATTATATGTTGTTAACATATATAACAATCACGCGGTAAATATAGTAGGTACGTAGGATTTTATATTATATATTAAAAATAAGAATATTATTTGAAGGAACAAAGATTTTTCATATACAAGGAGAGGTGTGAAAGAGATGCGAGTTGTATCATAGAGGTGTGGTCTCGAAATATATGTATTAGTTATTTCCGCGCCTACACACCTGGCAAAGAGTCGAGAAATCACAAGCAGTCCTGATCTGCCAGCGGCAACACTGACGCGCTTCTTGATATCGTGAGTCTCACCCTTATCAAAATTACTTACATTCACTCGCATTGACACCTATTATTGCTATACTACAGTCAATCCAATTATTTTTTATTGTTTTACTAAGTAGTACAAATAATAAAAAATACTTAATCAATAACTTAAAAAGTTGTGTTCATTATTTTTTTATAATAGACATGTATATGAGCCGGGTATAAACATACAGCATATAGGAGGCATAGAAGAACGTTTGGTTATTAGGTACACTTTTTTAGTTCAGATACTATACTACTCGTATAATTTTGCAGTTCACGTATTTATATTACGTACGTAGTAAATTGAGTTTGAAACGTATAAAATCTTTTTAAATATTTTTTTTTGTTGCCGAGTAAGCTAGTGAAACTACGAATATCTAACAAGCTGCAAATCATCATAGAGCTGCAAAGGATAATAGAGCGTCGTAGTCTTAACTAGCGGTCTCCTTTTGGTCTCCTTTTAACTGTATACAAGGCTGTTATTTTTTGTTTTATTTTTTCATTTTCATTGTTTAGTTTTAACTTAAATTTTTTATATGTTTTACATTCACTGCTTTTTGTAGTCTATGTATTTGTATTCATATTTATATGTGAATAAAATGAATTTATTTCTTGCTTATTAGGTACCTAACCTTACATCGATGTCCGATGCCAATAATTTCAATGTTTTCTAGCTGATTTTAAATATAAGCAGAAATATATTATATGTTAAGGAAGATGGAAAATAAATACGCGAAACAATATTAAATTAAATTATACTCAAGAATTAATGTAAGCTTTAACGCTAATTACAGAGGTTTCAATGAAACTTAAGTATAGTCTAAAAAATAGTTTTACCTGGTATTATCTACTGGTATGTTCCACGTTAATTTTTATTATTTATGATTAAATCGCTATAATAAAAAACAAAAATAAAAGTAAAGTAGTAACGCACCTATAAAGAAGAAATAAACCTGAGCATAATTTAGTATGAAATAAAACTTCTCCGCGTGTCAAATCATATTTCAAAGCAAATTTAAAACATATCTCTTGTATCCTTATCTCTTCCTCAATAAAAATCAGCTTGCACAAATATAAATACTCATAACGAATAATAAAAAAAATAGTTATTTTTTCTTCGATCCTCTGGCGCTAATCCAAAAACACTTTCGGCCAAGCTAATTTAAAGCGGAATGTGTCATAATAAGTAACTCGGTATTGTGCACTAAATGTGTGGTCTCCAGATAACCTCGTAACAGCCAGATCATACGTGTTGATAGAGACCGGTGACTATTTCTATTCACACAGACATTTGTAATTAAAAAAAGTAGACTAATTTTATTTACTAAAGTCATATAACACGAAATTTTGAAATTAATGACTTTATTCTTGACTGTTATTACTTTGTTTCAGGCCAAAAGAAAGTAGTGTGGCCTCCAGCGCCCGAAACAAACGGATATCACTCACCACAGCAGGTAATTATGCAGGAAATCATTTTCTATTAATTCATCTTGTACATATAAATAGGTTAAAATAGCTGCACATTTACGCTTTATTTAGAAAGCACAATAATTGCATGAAGAAAAAATATTGTATAAATAAGTCCATTCCGATATTCCTGACCTGAAATAGGTAAGATGTGCTTCATACAAAAATTCCCAACAATTAAAATTATTCCATTAAGTATGTAATTACATAGTTTCAGTTAACATTACATTGCAAAAAGTTTTTTCTACTCGTATATGAACAATAACTAAAATTATTAAATTCCTTAGACACATATTTCACTTACGCTTCTTTTCATTAAATAATTCCTTACATTTACGAGAACATCCATAATTATCTAACGTAGTTGGTCTTAAGTTTTCGTTAGATAAAAAACCGATTCTCAAATACATTTTTTGAATTTGTATAGCTAAGTAAATGAAAAATTTTGGACGGTCCACATCTGTTACATTTTATGCTCTACAGCAGAGTCCTGCATACTACAACAACGCACAGCATTCTCCGTCTCAGCAACAGTTTTCCCCACAATCACAGCAACAGTACTCCCCGCAACCACAGCAACAACCGCAGTACCACGCACAGTACCAACCTCCCCCGGCGCAGTCCCAAAGCCCCTACCCCCAGTCTTATCAAGCGGCTCAGTCGCAGCCCGCTCACTGTGAAGGACGGCGTCAAGAACCTACAGGGCTAAGTAAGCTGATCCCTGTGGGACCCGGTGCCTCCGTTTCCCCAAGCAGCCCGCCTTACCGCCCGGGCCCCGCTGTCGCCTAGCGCGCAGCCCTACCGGCAACAACCGAGCCGCTGGGCACCCGTTCCAGCCCCCACGTCCCCCCAGGTAGAGTTGACATCTCAACTTCGACTGGAAGATGCACGCATGATCGCAATATTTTTATTAATAATTCTCAGCTTTATGTCAATCTTAATACAATTAAGTTTCTTAAACGTTTTAATCATATTCAACTACATACTTACTCTAGAATGTATGTATAAGCTTGCAGATGTTCTATTATATTTACATTGAAATCATGTTACGTGGTAGTGTCTTCTGAGCAAGTGAATGGCTGTGCTATAGTACGGTGCACTACAATTGAAAACTGTCGATTTGACAAGCTATTCATAGAATATCACATCGTGTTGATTGTGTTCACTTTGCTTGTTCAGATTACAAGATTTCATTGTCTCGTTGTACATTCTAGATTTTACATTTGATAAGTGCATCGTTGTGTACATACATACCTACATTGATTTATAACATAAATAATAAGTGGTAACTTAATAAGTTTTTCTAACAAGGTGTTGTATTATTTAGTTCGTGAATTCGAAATGCATTTGATTTCATCCCATTATGTAGTAATGGAAAAATTAAAAAGTTGTGTCCAAAAATAGTTTCTAATCGGACAATGGAAACTTACTGTCCTGTGTTATATTGATTCAATTACAATGACTCTATCTTTAATATACTCTACCGCGCCTCCGGAAAACGCTCTACTGATGGGCAGACAAGAATGAGAAAGATTCAGGTTAACTGATTCTGTTCTAGGGACATTATTATTTTGAATAATTTTTACAAAGAACTCTCTCTGTCTTTATCTAATTAGGAAATTCTAGTTACAACTAGAGCATCTAGTAAAAGTTTAGACTATAACATAACAATGTATGTATAATTGTAGGTATATGTATAAGTGCATACATTCTTCCTACAGATTTCACCTCCTAAGTTTTCAATATTTGTAGGTGGTTATAGCAGGGAAACAACGCTTAATGTTAAAATTTAAAGGTGTATTCTGCTGTTATTGTCGAATTCTATCTCGTAACTTTGATGTCACGTATGGTTTTATTCAGCTAACATAAACAGAACGTTTAATATTTTTATTAATTAACAAATTAATAAATTGACAAAGTAATAACAATCACGGTTAGTTGCATAATCGATAGGTACTTGAATCTGTATTATCTTTATCTAGAAATAATACAATTTATAAAATACGAATATATAAAGACGAATACTTTAAAATACATATCATATTATCAATGTAACAAGAAGATTATGTATAACTTTCTAATAAATTATTTTTCATTTCTTCTTTTTCATTGTCAAGTGTTGATAAGTATTTATAATTTTTATTGCTCCTTGTACTAATTACCTATACTTATTCAGAAAACAGCAACGTTATTGCTTGCTATTAGTTAAACTGATTAAATGTAAACATAGTAAAAGAGTCACTCGGAAGTACATACAGTGTAACTAAACAAAAACGAAACAGAACCTCGACAATATTTCAGAAAAACGCGCAAATTCATCGTTTTTTGTTTAAAGGTGATTCTTCTTTTGATATTTTTTCATTGTCGAAAGTATCCCAAAAAAGAGCGTCCACTTTGATCAAGAATCGACGTGATTCTTCTAAAATATTGACGCAGTTCCAATGGTCAAACAAAAACGACACGAAACTCTGACTTGGACTCTGTTCCGTTTTCATTTAACCACTTTGAATGATACAAGGCATTACATAGTAATCCAAATATTGATATATATGACATAATTACAGCCTCAATACAATCAGCCGCAGTACTCGCCGCAGGGGCAATACTCGCCCCAGCCGCAGTACCCTGAGCCCGCGTACCAGCCGCCGCAGAAGCCCTTCGAGCCTCCGCCGACAACCATCACCCTGCGCCCGCAACCTCCCGTGCACCAGCAACCGCCACCGGTGTTCGCTAGCCAACCCGCTACAGCGTCGTTTAAAGGTATAATTAATTCAATTTTTTTGTATAATTATTAATGAATGTAATTGTGTTCATCGTCAAAATTTTTTATCAACCTTGTTTGAATAAAATAAAATGGAACGATTACGCAATATTTTTTGCAAAAAAAAAATAGTTATTTTAAGGCGTAACTACATAATAATGTCGTACCTAAATTTTTATGTATTCCTATTTCTTTCCTGTCCTTTGAGCTGAACGCAATAAACTTTACAGTAACTATATAAAAGCTTGTAATTTTCTTCGAAACAACATCGTGCACGGCACTTCGTTGATGCAAGTATATTGTTGTTAAAACTACTTTTTATATGTCTCTACGACGCTTTTGAAAAGTGACTCGTAACACGTAAAAGCTTTCATATTACAGCAGACAAATATCGTTCGTAGACTTTATAAAATGGGTACTAAAACAATAAACGAAGTTTTTAATAAAATAGTTGCCAAAAACAAATTTATTGTACCAATTGAATGTACATACATATGTGGGTATATCTGATAATTTATTAAAAACATAAATTCAATATATTTTAAACACGCTTGATTTAGTTAGGTTACAATGTCTTTTTAAATAAATTTGCATTCGAGCAAATATTTAACGCGTCTAAGTATTATTATAGTATTGGTTTTTTTTTTAATATATTTAATTATTTTGTTATACTTAAATAAATTCATTAGGCCTGGTAATGTGAACATTCTGTAGTTTCGAAAACATTTGTCATACTAGCTGACTTTGTTGCATGAAACCTGTTAATATTATTCAAAGCGATTAATGTATTCTTTATCAAAATTATTGTAGGAGGCGTCAACATGCGTGGAGATCAGAAGTGGCCACCACAGTCCGTGAAGGAGGCGGTGGAGGCGGAAAACGAAGCCAGGAGGCAACTAGCGAAGGGACCCGCTTGCAGACCACGCAAGGTATGTTTTTCTTTTATATATTATGTTATAATTTATAATCCTGAGAAAAATAATGCGTCAAAACTAACTTTTTATATCAAATAACCATAATGAAGCATGTTGTACATACAAAAAAGAAACTTGCCATGTGTGATTGTTTTTTGATAAATAAGTATTTGAGTGTACTTATTTCAGATATATCTTCCACCGACTTAAGACACTTGTTACCACCATAAATGTTACACTCTCCATTTTCGATAAACTGGGACAATGCATGGATACCAAAATATGTTTTATTTAAATCTAACTTTTGCTTTAACTTAATTGCGTATGTTTACTATATAATACCATTATATCCTACGCTTGTCCAGACTAACTAATTAAAAATGTATTAACAAAAGAATGAATAAATGATTACTTTATGTATATATTAATTATAAATCAAATATTGGCGTTAAATTAATAGATTGATACATCTAGTAATAATGATTCCTGAATGTTGAACGCAACCGTTGTCTGTTTTAGCCGCGGCAATATTCGCTTGCCGAATTACTAGCCATGAACGAGGTCTAAGCGTCCGTCCGACCGTTCCGACTCGCTAGTCGGAACATGTCGTACATGCCGGACTTTAATATACATTAGTAAGTGGTGCTGCGGACATGTGTGACCGTTTTGTCAAAACACTTCTATTAACTCAAAGCACTTCCTAAAACAATCGGTAGTCGCCACAAGCTAACGTGTTTAGACGAAACAAAATTATAACGTAGAATCACATAATCGGCTATAGAATCGTATAAACATTCATAATTTTTCTCTCTCTATTTCTCTTAATTAGGCTTGACATTATAAAAACTTAACTTCTCGGATCAATCACCTGCATGTACGCTATAATTATGTAGATTCGACATTTACGTTTAGTAGGTCTATTGGCTTTAATAGTTCAACGGTGCATACAAATCAGTATCACGTTTGTACTGATCAATTTTGGGCTTCCGTACCTACTACAAAAGATTTTTTCTGATTTCAAAAAGTCAAGATCGCACATTTACAGGAAAAGTCGACACTTGCTGACTTATTGGAAACTATTTAAATCAAATACGTAACTAAAATATTGTTGACACAATGTAGCCTATATTTTTTAAAGCTGTACTCGGTGTTACAGGTTAAAAAGGACTACACATCCTTCTTCCAGCAACACGCTCTAAACCACAGTTACACCAGCTACCGCGTGCCGCCCGGCACGCAACACTTCGAGTGCCATTCGGGCCAGTCTTCTTATTAAAATAGAATACCTAGGAATATGATCACTTAATCTCACAAAAAAGCTCACCAAAGCCATCCCTATAGAATGGTGTCAATGTTAGTTCTTTATTAAATCATGTTTCAAATTTCTGTTGGTTATAATCAAATAGGTCCTAGACTTAGAAAAATAAAAAGTACATTATACTTATAAGTTATAACCGATCGAAATTTGAAAGCGATCATCAGTACCATTTTCATCAATAAAAGTGGCTGTCCTAATGGGGACTTCGAGTTTAAGTACTTGTAAAGGCTTTTGTGTATTAAAGTCTTCGTGCATGTGCTTGATTGGATAAAATCAATCAGTACATAATATAGGTATTATTATTTATTTTATATACATATTAATCATTACGTAGCTTTTAAGATAATTATAAAAATGTTATAAAAAAATAACCATATGACGTATGAACTTGCTATCACTTTCATTTTTACATTTAAATCACAACGAATAATGTCAATGTGCGGCTTTAAAAATGCGAACGCTCGCGAATCGCTTTAGCTTCTTAACAAATTAGTTGTAAATTTCCTGTTATATTATTAATTTTAATAAAATTATAATGTTTTTACTATTATTGAGTTGATCATTCAAAATTACTCAATATAACACGAATCGTGTTTGGCTCAGCTTTATGTGTAATGCAACTAGTCAACATGAAACCGCCCGAATTATTTTGTAAATAAAATGTTCGAATAAATGTATGTTTAATTCAAAGTATCATTTATATTTTATTTAATAAATAATATTAAAGCAATGTGTTTTTTATTTTTCATGATAAGTACTTATTCAATAATCACAATCTAATTGAATAAGTATCTCATAACTATCTAAAATTACAAGCATTGATAATTTTTTTGTGAGAATACTTGTTAACCAACTCGACACTGCGACAAATAATGATTAAATGATTTCATAATTAAAATTAATAATAATCTTAATGATAATATGCCGATTTAATAATAAACCAAATGATGAAAGATGTAACGTTGTTTTTAGAGTATCAGATTCAAAGCAACAACACACAAACAGACATACATTATACATTATTCTCGTTTACATCATTCAGTCAGCTAAAAACAATTGAGATACACAACTGGTAAAGTACATCAATGTATATACATACAAAATGTACTGATAAACAAATGTTTAAATTACACTGACATGTCATGTACCCAGCCAAAATATAACTTGATATTGAAATTTTATTTAGCTATTACTTCGGTAGGTAGGTACTCTATTTCTAATATATCTAGTCCGATATAACTTTACAAAACTATAACATTAACAATCCCTGGTAAAAAAAGAAACACATATTATTATAAAAATATTTTATTTATACATACATTGAGTACAAACCGGACCATAACATCGCATAGAATAAGATGTTTAATAAATGCTTTTAAAATTATAACAACAAGACAGCTATCTAGTTAAGCTAAATACACTCGGAACTCTTAAGACAAATATATACACTTCGTAACAAAAATTGTAAAACATGTATTGTCACCAAAGTAATACAATTTAGAGTAATATCACAGAGGTAACGATTTATACATATTTTAAACTAAACCAACAAAATTTTAAAGCATACTGAGGTGCATTTTGACTAAGCGATGTCGCATTGCATTAAACAAAAAAAATCCTCAGCAAAACATGGCATCAAAGAATATTGGTTGAATGAAAAAAAAATATTTTTATGAAAATCAAAATATTAATATCACTTCTGTAGATATTTGCACATGAATATACGGACACTAACATATGCCTGTTAAAATATTTAAATGACAGACATAAAATATTTTTCTATAACAATAAGATAAAAAGATTGAAGTAATATTTATCGTACAAATGAAACAGATTTTTTCCAGTCTAGAACAACTATGTCGAGAATGAGGTAGGTACACTAGGCGTTCGTGATAAACAGAGGGACTTTTAGCAGTAAAGTACACTGACATCTAAGGGATCTACTCTACTACTTTGTTCCTTGTTTCTTATTCTTTATAAATTCAGTGCAGACAAGACACTGTAGTAGTGACAAAACGTTGATCTGAACACGCGGTTGACACCGTCTAGTTTACAAGTAAACATTGTGAAGAACCTACACGTGTCTAGACGGATATGTGGATGACGTGTGTCTCGAATTATGTCGAGTTGATTTATATTGAAGCATCGACTTGCCTAAAGCTGCGTTAACACATTCATTGCCACATGACACGACTTCGCGTGACGCCTAGTGGCCGGCAACACGTGATAGTCCCATACAATCTTGTAAGAGCTATAGAACCTTGGCCATCCCTGAACTCTAAGATTTTAGTGTGGCAACAAATATATTAAAAAGACATTTTAGTCTAACAGTGGAATATCTAGTTGGTTTCTCTACCTAGTCAGAATGAATGGATAACTATTCTACTTGCAAAGGTTGATTGTGTCACGAAATATTTTTCAAAATGCGAAATTAAGTAACAAAAAGATTTATGAAAATATCGTTTTTCACAATCCTAATATCCTTTAATAAAATAAAGTTGCACTTCAGTATACATGTTGATAAATAAGGCAATTTGAACTATTTAGTGAAGTCGGTTAAAAATATATAGCATATTGTATTTTAATGCAAAAAAAATGTGATCTATATATAAAAATATTTGTATATGTTTAACTAATAGGCTGTGTAAGGCTCACATTCACTTCTGTTTAATTATATAATTCAGGTTGTATATTACTATTAAGTATCAATATTAAATAAATACATATTACAAAGGAATTAAATGCATTGTCTTTCAAATAGTCAAAATCCACATAGCAACCATAAATTTTCAAGATTATTACAAATATAAAATTATTTTTAAGTTTTAAAAAGTTTTATTATATTTATGATTTCTGAGTGGAAATTTTAAATTATAATTTCTTTTATGAAAAATAATTTAATTCCAATTAAAATTAAATTGAAAAACATTGTAATATACAAAAAAAAATCTTGATTTGCAAAATCTTACGTTACATAGATTTAAAAGCTCTTTAAGTGTACTGTATTTCGTTAATATACATACTCGTAACAATTAAAACTCATTTACAACAATATACAGACAATATGAGGGTAAAAAAATACATAAATGCCTCTGTTGACCGCTTTGGTGTATTGGTACTGAACGTGCTTTTAGCGCCGCCGGTTCGATCTCTCTCAGGGCAGACATTAGTATTTGTACAAACATTTATTCCTAGGTCTGGGTATTAGTCTTTGTAGGTCACCTTGTCTCGGAAAGAACCTTAAGTTGTCCGTCCCGTTTGTCTCACCTGACAACGATTTTTGCTCAAAATAATGTAAACATATTCTACTCTAAATGGTTATTGTCTTGGAGTCAAGCTTTAAAACTTAGGCTAGTATAAAACAGACCCTGTTAAAAGTGTTGGAAAAATGCTAAGAAGATGATATATTTTACGACTTTGCTTTTGACAGTCCATACGATACTTAGTCGATAAACGCGGCGGTAATATACTCAAAGCTTTAATTTACACTTTAATTGATTCGGCTCTAGTTATATTTATAAAAGATTATTGAGTAACTCCACTAAAGAACATTCTCTAATGCTAATATTATAGTATTCAGTAATTTAAAAAATCGTGTTGCAACAAAGGCATTTAGTAATAATAACCAAGTGCGTGCCAAACCACGCGAATGAAGGGTTCCGTAGTTTCGCTTATAATAAACGAACATATATTAATTTATTTAACCTTTAAAATTTACTTATATTTAACAAATAACATGTTTATCTTAAC
>DVRM01000298.1:0-10922 GCA_018232405.1 Junonia genoveva | reverse complement strand
TTATTTTTGTAATAATAAAATTGTGAAATTTTTGCTATTTTGTTAAATTAAGAGTATCATGTCTGTGAACGTTTTCAATAAATCGAATGTTCTTTGTTACAGAAGGTGAGTGCATACAATGCTGCTTATTAAGTTGATGTGAATCCCTGTGAAATATATAGGTAAGTATTCATACTTGTATGTATTTCATCAACAAAAAGTAACGTATCACAACATTTCGCTCATTTCAACTAAAACATAATTATTATATAATATAATAAACATATATAATAACACAATTAAAACATAATCATGTATTACGATTGTAATAAAACTTTGTTAAATTATTGTTTGCACTTACGCTAAGTTTATTAAGATTGAAGAAAGCCGCAGACAAAAGCTTGTATTACTAAAGTTTAATCTTCAATTTACAATACTTACATAATATATTATTTTGTCTGTTCTAATCGTTATATTTAAAATACTCATTTAGTCTTAAATCGTAAGTTTTATTTTCATTAAATTATACAGTAATCTCACAAACGCTACAATAAGCACTTATTACTTTATAAATTTACATAATTACATGAAAACACGTACTTAATACTACAGGTACTTTTTTATTCAAAAATTCAAATTAGCTTGTACGAGCACGTTTAATTTGACATTTTACAAATATATCATGACATTTCTACATGTAGCACATTTATCATGAAATAAAATCGAAATTATATACAGTTTATGTTGTATGTTTCAATTTTAATCAACATTTACAAAATAAAATATTAATTTGATAAGTCTATAAGCTGTCACAAAACTACCGATATGGTATTCATCTGTAACGGGCAGGAAGCATTTCTTTGTTTTACACCATCGGCCCCATGACATACAAACACACACTGCCGTCCAATCGACCGTGCTCGGAACATCCGCGGTATTGTTGTTAAAACAATCGGACCTGCGCCACGACCATAATAGACATTGCATATATTCCCTTCCTACCTGACTAGGCATTTCGACACAAAATCGATAAAACATAAAAAAAGTTCAATAGACGAGGCGTAGTAGCAGCTCATTAGCCGATAGAAACGGTCACAGAATTTGCTTCTAAATAATAGACAATTTCAGTTAACAACCGAGTTAGTTGCAACAATAAACTGTGTACAGTATTAACTAAATTAGACGTCGGCGGTACAACGCCTGTTTAATTCGTAGCAACGACATCGGCAAGCGCAGACGAGCGGAGCGGAAAGCCGAAGAACCGCCCCGCCTCACTTCCCTGCGAAATCGTCTCTATTTACGCAATCACGGTGCGTAATGACGATCGTTAGTACTACGCTTGTACTGTAATTGACATTATTTTACAATTCATTTTTTTCTTCCTGCATAATGAAATCGCGCGAAATCGTGCCCACCCGCCTGTGTACCGATTTCCTATGGAAATTTAACGCAACGCGCCTCTGTTACTCTGATTGTTACTTTATACTTTTCTACGCTAGATAATATGTTTGCTTTCGTAATATTAAGATAACGATATTGTAAGATAAAAAGAAGTGTTATATGTATCAATAGTTCCACGAAAGATCATCGTTGTTATTAGACCATATTGAGTAACAAAGACAAATTTACTCGCGATCGAATAAATAGTACAAAACAAAACAGATAAAAGACGGAAGCCGCGAGAAAGAGCATAAGAGGTTCCGTTCATTTGAGGAATTCCAATAAGGAATCGAAAGAATACAGACAAAAGGCGTCTCGTAATATCCACTACAATCTATCACCTCCGAGGAGCAGTTAGCTCTCTCTACATATAATTTAAAGCCATTAAAGACATCTGCAGACCCCAATGAGCTCCGCTTACTTGGGATGCGTAACGTCCCTTTGGTGCCCTTTTTTGTGTTACGTGCGGGGGTGACTTTTTCGAGCAAGGGGTGAATGTGTGGGGTGGTATGTTTATGACTCCGATGTTCTTGACTCATATACCTCGTTTTATGAAAAACTCTGCGTTGAATTGTCGTTTTGAGTCATTATTTGCTCGGTAGTATGATGTTCCGAGATCTTGAAATAGGTCAAAGAGTTTTCTCTTGTCAAAAGCTGATGTCTTTGATGCGGCATATTTACAAATTTTCGACAAAATTCTTAATTAAAATTGATTATTGGCTTAAGTAAAGCTTTCGACACTTTTCTTCGTTCTCATTTTACGAATAAAACACCGTGCTAATATATTAATATGATCCCAATAAGTTTAAATATCAATCTAAAAAAATATCTCTTATAATATAAAGTATAAGTATAATATAACTAATATAAAGCAAAGAACAGGTTTTGAAAAGTTTTATTTTAAATACTGATTATATATCAGCCGTGCTAACAACACTATTTCAGTTTAATCCTCTGAGTAGAAACTTGCCAACAATTCCAAAGCAATGTAAAACCGACATAACCACCAAAGCCATCAATGAAATTACTCACACTATATACATACGTATACAAAACAACAACGCTTCAAGCAATAACACAAATATAAAAAAATGGAAATGCGTAAGAACCGTGGCGGATAGTGTTTAATCACATTGGACCCTGATTAAGGCGACCCTCGGCTATAAAAACATTATCGTTCGATCCCTCCGTAAAAAACATAAAGAACAAATACAATGGCCGATCTGATGCATCAGATATTGGCAGTTAGTAGCATCCATGCGTCTTCGCTGATTAGATCAGATGACGCCAATATTGATACAGCCTTATGGATATCGTGTGGCGAATTTGTAGGAAATTATCCATTTCCGTAATGTAAAGTGCCTGTAGACTTTTAAACTGTATCCGAAAATATCAAACACATAAGGTTCTTTGTCAAATAGATTATAAAATTTCTGGTAAATATAAACACTTAACTCACTTAAATAATAAAAGCGAATAACATTAAAGACGTATACTTTTGCTAATAAAGTCCAATTCCTATCTGCAGTGTTACTTTTTTTTAACTTTGCAAGTTTAAAAAAAAAATTAAACCTTTAGTTAAACCAAAATAAAATTGTTTCAAGAAAACTCACCTCAAATTAGCAAAAAAATTTGGTTTAAGTATCAAATACAACTTTTGTTTCTTCTACGTCAAATAACGTCGATATTCATCAGAATAAATAAAAAATACATTCAAAGAAAATTTCTCGTCATATGTTCATACATAATGGCAGTTTTCAATTGTGAAGTCGTTAGCCTTCATAAATAGGTTACTTAGCGTTTATGGCTTCAGTTTATCTGAAGTTAATAACTCTCATGTTGCGAAAATGTCAATTAATACTAGAACGATACAAAAACAGGTCGAATATACTTTTATCTTTACATACCTGTATAATATTATTGCAAGCTTCTTATAGCTGCAGTCTGCAACCATGCGGTATCAGCTGTTTTCAAATTGCTACTGTTTATAACATATATTTTAACGTGTATTATTTTTATATACTCTACGTGGATTTTTTCCGTTAATTAAAATAATTGACAAAAAAACTTTAACAATTCAAGATAAGCAAAACAACTGTCGGAAAAACCTTTTCGCAATAACGTTAAAACAGTGGTTAATATTTGGAGTACACAACACGTTTTTTCATTGAATTTTTCCTTCAATTACAAAGATGGCCAGCATGAATAGCCTCAGGGGTGAAATCTCAAAGCGTCGAGAAAAACAGTCGGGCACATTTCTGACGATATGCTTAATGCACCCCCACACAAATTATCGATTAGACGCTTTTTTATGCAAGAGGGAGTGCGTGGGGAAACGCTCCAGGGGCGAGTGGCTGAAACAAAAAACACGAAGAGTGAAATAAAAAGTTTAAACAAGTAATGCAATGGCCCCCAAGACGTAGGAAAATCAATAGTCGATGCCGCCGATGCAAATCTTCTGCAGATGCAGTGAGATTTGAATTTCAATTCGGTTGATTTGAGACGATGTATTGTTTGCCGCTATCTTATATTTATTTCGCATTAAAATTCCGGATACCTATTCAAATTAAGCTAAAATACGGACTCTCTATTCCTTCTTAAATGGAATTATAAATGTATACAACTCGAAACAAAATAAAGTACCTACATTAACATTAACATAACATACAATAACATTAATGAATAACTTTTACTAAATGCTGACTTGTCTAGATTTTATACATATAGACAATTTTTTTTACCGAACCCTAACTAATGATTATCAAGCATGGACACCATCAATCAACAAAAGTACATACTCTAGGTACCTAAGGCACACTCGGCCCAATTAAAGCGCCCCGGGGCTCAGATGTGCACTCTTCTTGATCGCTCGAGCGTCATCTTTAAATTTCCGTCGTTAAGATTTAATTTTTATCAAGGCCCGAGGAGAGGCGAGGGGCAACCTGTCGCGCCAAATATTTTCCTCCGTAGTTTTTTCCTTCGATGGCACTTACTCCTCCCCTCGTACGCATTTTTTATCATTAAAACTCCGAGGGTCGCCGAACCCGCGTTGCCAGCTCGCGCTGTCATAACAAAACACAATCATACAACCGCGCTCCAGATATTGCAACATCGCGTTAATTTTTCATGCCAACTCGAGTTTATTTCAACCTTCAATACCACTTTATTACAATTAATGTATTTATTATTTTCAAGTTTCTAAATCGATTCCTCATTACGATATTATTAATCTCCAAACTTAATCATCACAAAAAAGTAATCCTAGAATAAAAAATATAGCTATGAAAATTCATGTGTTAGAGATTACCTTCGCTTCGTACACGCACTCGTTACTCGTCGTCAAAGTTTGGCAAGGTCAAGTGAAGAAAACATTGGAGTAGATCGCAGTCTAGCTCGCACGTTTCGTCGGTAAGCTCTCGAATTTGCTCCGCTTGGAGCCACTTATCACTCCCCCGGTCCATCGAGCCCGGCCACTAATTGCGTCCGTTAATTAGGAAACGTCATGAGTGTTTACCGAGAGAGCTAAGTGTGAAGTTCGGCCCCCGCTAATGCTGGCGTGAAATTACTTCCGACCAAGTTGAAACTTTTTGAGAAAATCAACTTGGCGGGATTAATTAGCTGATGGGTGGGATTAGACGCTGCGTCTGCGGTCTAATAAGATTATGGGAGTTTTGTTTCTTGCGAGTTTCCAACTTTACTTACCTTAATTCGGCTGGCGCCTGTTTAATACGTACGGCTGTTGATAACAAACAAAAAAATTTGGTCTTTGTTCTTTTGTTCAGTAATTTCGCTAATCCCCAAGTATAAACTTCAGTGAATAAACATTATCAAGCATTACATTAATTATACTTTCTAATAATTAGAGGATTTTATTAATTGTCATTCATTAAATTGCGAGCACACGGATCGCCTTAATAAGGAACACAAATAAAGACGGCACGGCGAAGGAAATGGATCGTGGAGGTGTGTCGTGGTAATTAACACGTAGCGGCTTAATTACAGCCCGTATCGAGGCCGAGTGTAATGTGTCATCGTGGCACACTTTATTGACTCGTGCCCTTAAATTGACGTCGCTTTATTGGAGGATTCATTAAATCTATTGAGTTATTCGATTTCGTTTATCACGTCCAATATAGATTTGTAGACCAAAAATATTCAACTGAAGAGTAAAGTGAAATAACCTCAGTTATGAAAGTGAATTTCCATCTTAATTATGTATTCATCGGTGTCCATCGAGACTGACAGAAAAACAGCGCTCATAGTCTTGTCTTATTAACATTCCACCCCCGTGCCTTTTCCGATGAGTAATTGCTTTCTTAATTCGCGTCATCCATCCTCAAAATAGGGCAATTTTTCATTCGGCTTCACAAGACTTATATGGACGTAATGGCTACGAAAAAAACTTCGTCTACATATATTTACTTATAATTTCCAAACACTTATTATAAATATAAAAGTCGTGTTTCTTGTACGTTTAATTACTAAAAAATGCTATGCATTTGCAGCAGTTTCGGTGTCACGTAAAAACTGAAGTAAATTTTACAACTCATAATAATGGTTGTAAGGTTAGTGAGACGCGGGTTTTAACAACGTGAAATCGTTAGTCGTTGTTTGCGGACCGATGGCTTTCTTTCCCTTCCTAGGCCTTAATTTATTCCCCAAAAATATAAAAGGATTCTGGGGAGACGGCGAACGTCGTTAGCGATATTGTAATTTTCTTATTTGTGTTTTTTTCGAATACTTTTAATCACTAGGGCTCAATTCAATGGGCGGGAGGGGAGCAAATCAGATTTCAATTTCAATTAGCGAACGTTCTAGAATGATCCAAATCAAGAGAATAAGTATTGATGAGTTCCGTGGTTAATATAAATGAGTTATTTGAGCACGATGCTCAATCAAGTCGTTCGTTTGAGGAAGATTTTGGTAATTTTATAGAATGGTAGAAAAGAGAATCTAAGTAAGCGGGAGTTATGTTTTTAATAGATACCTATAATTAATATTCATATGTATAAATTTGTCCGATTTAACTAGAATTTATTTATTTACATAATAAGGTAAGCTTATTGAGAAGAAAACATTAGAATAAAATTTCAATCTACGATTTGTTTACCTCAGACATTGTCCAAACCATCTCGAACATGTAACCATTTAATTTTTAAGCAGCCACATGTCATCACACTCGGACAATTAAGAACGATAGCACGCAAAGTTTAAATAATTAATTAGCAAAGCCATTCTACAATCACTTAGACTGTCATGGGCGACGTTTAAAACTGAAGTAATTACTGAACTGAAGCAACTGAAAGGTTAGAAATAATTGGATAATGGCCGGTTATGCGCTTAAATGACGTGTACGTGCGCCTGCGATGTCGTATGTGATAAAAAAATTAAAATTTCGATTGACATTTATGGTTTAACCACCATAAGTAATCACGTGATAGGAATTATAACTGAGTTATAAGTGTTAGTATATGGATATTTTTTTTTGACGACATCAATCTTTTAAAGGCTATTTATATTGATTGTCAAAATACTTATACCAATCTAGAAGGTACATTTGTTTTCTGGAGAAAAATCATCAAACAGTGTTACCATATCCAAAGTTCACGAAAAGGCAAATCGATTTATTTAACATATATGTACGTGTCTGAAGTAATTATAAAAAATATAAAAATATATGTTAATTCAAAGTTACAATCCCGAAAGCATTTATTTTATGACGTCCTTTAAAATAAGCAATTATCGACATTGACAAAACGATTCAATTAAAATGTTCAAGTTTTAAAATTAAAATAATCACAAACGATTTAAAAAAATTCCGCATAAACAAATTACAAATCGTCTTAAAAATGTTTAACGAAATTCAATTTGTCCAAATCGTCGACACGAACCAATTAGAGTACCGGACGTCAAGGAAGCCGCAATTAAAAGGAATTCTCGAATATCTTCCGACTTAATGACTTCTTTGCTTGTTAATTCCTTGTCGCGAAGGAAAAAACCGAGTCGGATTAATTCCAAGTGCGAGTCGATTGTTTGCATAAGCCGACGCTGGGGAAGCATCACCTCTTCGCCACCGGCTTAAAAAAATAATTAAAATTCGTAATCACTCTTGACTCGCCCCACGGGGGAGCGACGTCTTCCGTCTTTGCGGAATGGAATCGTGATTTGAGAAACTCCAACTGTTCGTTGCTTTTACATTACAAAAATGACTTTATTACGAGCCACGAGTCACTTCGCGACAGTCTCGTAGGAATGTTTATAGACGCCTTAAAAATTTTACATGCACGCTACTTCGGAAGTTTGGCCTCTTCGTTACGGTTACCCGCAAAATATGAAAGCTCATCCTCGCATGTTCGCCGGTAGTTTTCTGCCCTCTTAACAACATATTTGGGCATATTTCGATTACCATAAAGCGCTCGATGTGATGTATAGTACGTGCATTTATTGTTTTGGCATGGAATGGCATGAAGTTCATACGTGTACGGTTATTATAATACATCTTTTATCGGCGAGACTTTAAATTTATTGTATTTTGTTCGCAGTCACGACAACCGTAGGCAGTAGATGGATGCGATATAATATTTTCATACTATATAGATTTACTTTTCTTTTTAATTCCGCGCTCGTTTTATGTTCATATAAATATTTTATTATTAATGATTTACAATTATGTACATTTTGATTTATCAAACTAAATACTATCAATAGACATCCTAGGCAACGTGTACAGATTTAATATGAAAAGTTTAGTCGTATGTATCGTGAATAAAAACGAGACCAGTTAATTAATTAAAATTAATGGGATACTTTAGAGCCGAGGCACTGTATTTCAGCGGTTACTTTAAAATTTTCGACTGAACGCTGCATGTAGAGCGACTCAATAGAATGTAAAATAGCCAACAATGGGCAGACATTTCCTTGCTTCATTCAAAAGAATTCGGGCTTATCACGGTCTTAAATTAATAAGCATTCAAGTTGAGCCAAGTAAAAATGAATAAAGCTCGTAACACCGAACAATGGCGTAATAAGGATGGTGCATTTTGTCCCTGAGAGCTCGCTTGCAAAACAACAATAATTCTTCTCCCCGTGAAAAGATTTTCAGCGTTATTCCACTTGAAATTATTATTATTTTTTTCTTGTCGTCGTCTTGCCATTGTCTCGGCGAGGTAAGTAATGAAAGAAATTGGGGGTTCTTAGCTCGGACGGAGGGACAAGATTTGCGTGGCCGCCTAATGCCGAGTAATGAGACAGCTTTAAGATATCCCGCCGGTCGGATTTATTAGATTCAGCCAAACGGAATTAGCCATCTCGCAAATATGAATATTTTATATATTATAAATTTCGTTAGGTCTCTTCTGTTTTTTCCTGTTTAAAAATTACTATGTCTTCCTATAAGGATTAAAAGAGTTTATCGTGATTTACCAACGATACAATTAAATTAAGTTTTACTGGAAACTATTAAGCTTAATATCTACATCAAAACATTTTATTAATTGAATATTTTAATGAGAAAAGTGTGCAAATTACATACATACATACATACATTGTTACCATTTTTGTATAAACAACAAAAACTTTAAACAGACTTCATCTTAATTCAAATGAACTACATACATACAAAACTAAAAGAACATTTAAACACAAAACCTTACCTATAACGAGTCGGTTTTATCTGTCTATCCATCACGTAAATCGCAATAATCCGACTAGTAGAACGTCCCAAGTCAAATATTGCCATTGTATACGTATTTACATAGAACGAAAGCGGTTTTCCTTACTCCTATTTCTTGACCCGACTGCCATACAGCATTTTTAATCTCGTTGCCTGAACACGTGGCCTACCCTCTGTGTTTACCTTCTGAAATAGTTTAACGGGAACAATTTGCATATACTTATGCGCGGCCCGTCCTCGCTTGTTAGCTATGCCCTTTTTTGTTTTGCGAAGCCGAAAGCGAAATTTTAGGAGAATGTAAGAAATAACGACGATATCTTTTCTTTATTTTGGAACTTAATGTTAGATATATAGATGTTGATGACTATTTTATATTTTCCCATCCATATATTAGTGTGCATCAATATGTTTTTGAATGGTGAAGCGATGAATAAATAGTAGATACAAATAGAGTGGTTTTAAAAATGTAAATAATTTTAAATCAAAAAACTTTCAGTATTAAAGAGCCGATATCTGTACATTTAAAATCAAAGTAACCAAGAAAGATAATAAAGTTAAAATCATACATGTATGTATATCGATAAAAAATATGGAACTGGTCGCAATCCTATGTAAACACAAGTGTTCCACAAAGATATGGGCAGGTTAGAGACGTGGGTCTAATCGATATCCTTATAATGATTGCCGGAGGAACTCGCATACGAAATAAGGAGGGAGCCTGACGTCGGAGGTGTCCGGGGGGCGGGGGGAGATATGAGACGATTTAGATTTTTTTCCCTCTTTTATTCTTTCGTTTTTTTGGGGGAGCCCCCTCGAAAAGGGTGAGGAATTTAAGACGGTGCGATCGATTTTTCGCGTATGCATTGGTATTCTCGTAATGTCTTATTCGAGATTAGAATTATGCTTTTTATGTTCGCCCTTCCTCGGTCAGCTGAACGGTTAGGCAAATACGGCTTACGTATTGGAATAATATACGTGGCTATTTCTGCATATACGTAATGCTGATTATTGTTTCTCGCTCTATTCCTAAATAGTCTGACTTGCCAATGCTTTGTTTCGATATGAAAATGTAACGCCCTGCCAAAATGTATAGCTGAATGGTTATGAATATTCTATTTGGAACACTTCTTTGTATGAAACTTTATCTATAATAGTGAATGATCTTGATAAATATAATTAACCTATTATTTTACAAGGCCTATAATTTTTTGTAATGTATTAATTATTCGTAATCGATAATAACATCTCTTAAAACAAGTTATCATGTTCATAATTAAATTAGATTCCAAAGATAATGCTTCTGTATCATAGCTAAGCGGTTCGCTGTCATTATAAGTTAAAAAAAAAAAATGAAACAATATTTTCGTTCATTAATAGATTACCGGCGAGCGAGCACAAAAGGCAAGGCGCGAGCCGCGAAGGGGCTAAAAGCCTTTCGGCCCACAAAAAAGTCTCAATTAAAAACCTGACGGAAGCTTTTAGAAGGTAATCCTTCAAATTGTTTCCAACGCCCCCTCATTAGCACCGAAAGTGTTAAAAAATAAACTTTTTAATCTTTATTACTCCACGACTGCGTTAAACGACTTAAATTATTATAGGACAAGCGGTATCTCATTTTTTATTCTTTAACCCTTCCTGATATAATTTATCGGTGGCTGGTATTTTCTTTGAAAAATTTTTAAGTCCATGTTTTATTCTGTCGGCCGTTGTAATTGGGGGTGGTCTTTGACGGGATTTATCATTAATATTCTTTGTTGTTGAAGACTTAATTTAGAACGATGTTTACCATTAGATATTATGATTAACGTAATTTACCTTTAAATATTTAGGT
>DVRM01000297.1:0-10923 GCA_018232405.1 Junonia genoveva | reverse complement strand
GAATTATTTCTTCCTGCTTCAGTTACACGTGTGTTTGATATCTTTGTGAGTAAATTGTATCATGTATGGCGCGATGTAGGGCAAAGGGAATGTAACACGAGTTTTTAACCGTGATGGCCGCCGTTGATACCAAAAACAGATGTTTTATTTTCGTGTGTCCCTCGCCTATTTGTGTTTTACGACCAAAACCGCTCGCAGGAAGATATAATTAATGAAGTAACATTAACAGGTCGTTTGTAATACACGGAGTAAGCGGAAATTCGGTTTCGAATATTATTATTAGTTGTTTATATTATATGTATTTAATAATATTTAGATTGACGTTTGTTTCCCTTTAAAAATTTCAATAAAATATATTAATGTAGTTTCAATAAACATGGCCAACGTCTGCTAGATTTCGAATGCGGTTTTTGATCGAAACGGTAATATATTTTGTCTTTCTTTTGTTCTGGAGTCGTCTTAGTTAGTCATTGTAGCTCATATTAGATTTTAAGGCAACCCAATTATGATAGCTTATACTACGAATTTTAATTTATTAGGTAATATTTGTCTCACGTTGCTAAAATTATGAATGTCTCCCGGGAATATCAAAAATCATTGTAGTTAAATCTAACATACATGCAAACAAAGTTATGGACAACGGTGTGCCTGTTCTATAGATTATATTCAATGTTCAAGAGAGGTGTCTGTACCAGAATTAAGTTCATAGTTACGCAAGTAACTCAAACCGAACAATGTCAAAATTTGTGGAGGCTGCGTCTCTGGCATACGAATTTATCGTTGTCCTCGTAAGTTGCAGTAAGTTGTAATATATTACTATGGGTGAATAATTTCTAACAACAAACATAAATTGCCCGAGAACCCAACTCGCATGTAGGAAATTAAACTGCACAAAGCAGGTGTAAGCGAAGCTATTGGCGAGATAATTCCAAATGTTATGGGACGATGTTTATGAACGATGGTCTACTAATTTCAATTATGGAAGAAACATTATTAATTTCAACTATGATTCATATTAGTCTTTACAAGCTTAGGATATAAGAAGTAATAAACCACTTCCAGTCTATATCTTCACTCCACTTCTTCGATATTAGACGAACTGTAATTCTTTCTGTTGTCCTTAAAAACGCCTTAATCCAATATTCCTAATTAAGTATTTGTCTACATTTAATATATTTCTATAGTATAAAGATGTAGTAAAACATAAAATAAAAAACTTTTAAAGATAAAATTTTATGAAATATCATAACACAAGTATATATTTTTTCCAATATTGAATTTATTATCATTTTATCGTTCCGTCGACTGGTTAAACTTCAAAACACGTCTGTCTCGGCGATAGGATAAAAATGCAAAGAACAAGTGTAGGCAAGCACCGAATGCAAATGTCCTGAGCTGCTCACTTTGATAACATTATGCAGATTGATATTTTTATAACCAGCCCCGTCGATGAGGTGCTCCACGACAAACTGTATAAACAGAGACTTTCCTTTGTTTTCGACGTATTCATTCAAATGAGGTAAGATAAATTTTCAGACGAAGTTGCCACCTTTTTTGATTGTGAAATATATTTCTGGTAGTTGTAAGCCTGCATTCGCAATTACACACGGATTATACACAGCTTATAATCGATGTAAGTATTTTCTTAAATATAAACAGTTAAATTAAACCTTCTATCTAATAAAATAAACTTCTCCATAAAATTTTCTTAATGACAGTGAAAAACGTATCAAAGTTATTTGGGTAGTTAATGTGTTTATCGGTTTCTGTTAAAGACTGAAAAAGCCGCGAAGAGAGTCTTCTAATTTTTAGTTATAGTGATTAGTGATCATTACTAAAGACAATTTAGTGAGAAGTACAAACTTTTGCTTACGATTTAATGTACATATTCTTCTTCTTCCTAGCAATTTTTCCAGACGTCTATCAGGGATCTTCTATGTGCCTAATATGCCTAAGCATTGACAAGTTTCTTTGTTTTAGCAGAGCGATTGCCGTCTCCGTCCTCCACAGCCCAAAGGGCAAATATGTAACAATTTAGACTTGAATATTTTTAATGTATACCTATATTGTCTGACAATTATCTAATTATCTAATATATTATTGATCGGTCTGGCCAGTTCGACACGTGTGCAACCTAATGAAAGCTAATAAAACTCCTATGACATTCTCGCAAGTGCAAACAATACATTGCCAATTTTTATCGCAATTGGATGAAAGGTAAAACAGATTGACTTCTACTGAACAAAAAAACTTACTGTTAACTAATAAATTAAAAAAGTAATTCGTAAAACCTTTTAATCGACGATTCAATGAAACGAAAAGAAAAAGATGAAACAAACAGGGATATTTTGTATTCTTTAATATATGTAGTCTACTGTTTATTTCGCAAAAGTGTAAGTGTACGTAGCTAGAAATTTCATAACACAAAAAAACAACAAGTTAAATTCATAAGCTTCCATATAAAGTTAATATAAAACGTAAGAAAAACACTTATCTGAATTAAATATTGGTTATATGTTTCGAAACGAGCTCAAGCGATACAAAACGCATTATATACCTACCTAAACGAGTTGGAGAACTCAGTTGTTAAAAATGTGGTCCAGACGTCATTTACTTCTTTGGACCTACAATTGCATATTTGGAATATAGTTACAGTATGTCACTTCTAGTTTGCAACTATTTCTTTACTTAAAACTATTTAAAATATGTATCTTAAAAAAAGTTCTATTGTTTTATTGTATTCGCACATGTTATTATGTATTTATATGGTTTGAAAACGTGATGTAATTAACTACATATATATTATAATTTGTGTCCCATGCTATATTGTAAGTTGAATGAACATACATGGACAATATTAACACAAACCCGACGCGGCATCAAGAAGGATACACAAGTTTTATTCACTATACGTTTTTGTTATAATAAAACATAGTTTTTAATTAATATTTTTGTAGAAATTATATTTTTTTAAATATGAAAAAAATATTTATATGTGTCGGTATTTAAAGAATAAAAGTAAAATATATAGAGTAAAATATAAAGAGGAATGTAGCCGTACTTTACGTAATAAGTTTTTAAACACGGTGTATTCCACCAAGCACGCATATTATGACGACAGCATTTTCTTTTAATAAGTCCTTAATCGACATGTAATTATTTCTTTTTCCAATTATTCCGTTATGTATGACCTAAAAACCTCGCAAACCTAACAAAGGCCAGTAAAGCAGCTTAATTGGCGCTACCCAGTTGAAAAGGCAGTCGTTTTTCACTGACAATATTAAATTAACGTTTAAATCTTGAAATTGTTCGGGTAATTGGGTGTTTTTTAATGGAATCTGAGCCAGTTTTGACCCACATCGGAATGTTTCCTAGATCGTGAAATGCCACTAGATCACTGATCACTGGTTTTAACAGCACTCGTTTGTTTCACCGCAAAAATTTTATTTTTAATTTACTGCTAAGCTTCACATTAACTATTAATACCTACATTGAATTTAAGAGGAATAGAAATAATTAAACAAAAAAAACATTGTTTTTTATTTCAGTGTATTTAAAGAACATTATGATCCTTTTTAAGTTATTCTAAAATAAAACAAGTACGTACTCTAATACTGTTTAAGCAATTTGTACACTTACCATAAAGGGCAAACGTAGTGTAGGGAAAATTACGAAAATATTAGTTTAAAATTCAAATAGGACCTCCCGTGGCTTCGAACCGTGAATGCAAATTTGTAAACTTTTAACCCTTCCGAGAAATTTATGTATTGAACAAGTTAAGCATACAAGCATCGTAATAACAAGTGTCTGTTGTGTATTGTTTATGTGTACGTGAGCAACTAGCGGGTAATTTCACCTCCAATATCACCAAAGTGTTGGTTTTATTACCAGTACCCCACTGCGGTATGCTAGAATTTAATTACAGCTCAATACATTACATAAGCGGTCATAAGTGTCAAAATACAGTCGTTATCTTTCTGAACATCACATCCTTGTTGAACATTATAGGTAGTAATGATTGTAGCCATAAATAAAAGGATAATCTATATTGCAGGGATGATACTTGGATTCATTCTTAATAGAAATAAAAGACTATGTAGGTATTTTAAACTCTTGAGGTTACACTCTATATATAATGTAGATATAATGATATTTTTAAACAAATACAAAAAGTAAAATTTAATCTCATAACAATACAATATTAAATAACAGATCTTACAAAATCTTCATAGAAACTCTTTTACTCATATTATCGTCCAATAATTATGCATAGAGCCATAAGACTAAAAAGAATAATGGCATAAGATAATTTAAAAGTAAATGACAAGGTGTTCCTCTATCGCATGCTTAGAATAGCAGCACGGATGATGAACCTGCGCGCGATTTGCATTCGCTTCTATTTCAGTATCGTCAGATGCAAGCGGTTACTGCTGTGCTTATAAAACCTACGTCACACGTGACTAATACGGATAGTTTTATAATTTACTTCAGAAATTTAAATGTATGAATCTAAAATTCTGAAAGAATATCGTATGAAAGTTATAATGAAAAACAATAACTCATATTGGGTACGCGTTTTTAAGTATTGCACACCGCGAATGCGAAGCGCAGTGTTATGCACTATTTAATATTTTTCTATCGTAAATTGCCATTTAATTGACTAACATATCATTGATTACGTCAAAATTATATCGTATATCTATATATCATTAAAAATATATTTATAGTAGTACTAACGTATATTTTCTACACTGACCTTTTAAAGTATATAACGTACATATTATTTTATACGCTTATATCATAAATTATAACAATTACCGCTAATTTAATTATGTAGCAATATTGAACAAAGAGAAATTTAATATACTGCAAAGGAAATATTAAAACATTCTTAGATTGTTTTGATAAAAAACAAACGTAAATTCGCAATATCCAGCCATTTTAACGTCGTATTCAACATGCAATAAAAAAGAAAACACCGTTTTAATATAATTATAATAAAAGCTATTGAAAATAAGTCTAACTAAATTGCGGTAATTTAAAGGTAAAGTAAGAAGATAATGCTGCACCTGGTGACTTTATGTATCCGCTGCCTGCCGTTACTATTGAATAAGGATAGGAAATACTGACAATAGAAATGAGATTCAAATCGATGAACGTCATGTGTTAAGCACGCTGGACATCCTACATCTTGCACACAAGTAATTGATCGGGTGATAGCATTACAACACATTTTATAGTTCCTTATGACATGTAATAAAGCGAGTCATAAAATAAGAACATATTATTTTCTCAACAATATTTATGATGTACATATATGATGCATCTTTATGTAGCATTAATAAAGATTTAACAAGACTTTAGTGTTATATTAAATTCCAGTATACAACAAACGTGACATAATTAAGATTTCGTAATAAAATATGGCATAACTAAATTATGAAAATAGTATTTTAATTAAAACTGTTCCACAATTAACCGCTAATGTTAACAACAGCTATATCTTGCGAGCATAATTAATACGCATGGCTTCCTCGCCTCATCTATCTGCACGTAAACATATATAATACGGTGTGACAACTAATATGGGGCTCTAGTTAATCAGATTAATATTAACGTGAACCAGTCGAACAAGTCGAGTGTGGTGGTTTCGTGTGAGGTGTAATTACATCCGCGACCAAACAAATAAATAAACTGCGCCACCCGATGACAGCCTCCTGGCATGCAGCCTGGTGGAAATTATAGGAAACATACCGCATATGCGCGCCTGATACGCATATCTATTAGTAAAAAGCGTGAAGTTGAATCAATGAATGCAGGACCAACGATAAACCAAACGTACGATGCAAAGAATCGAGTTTATGTATGTCGTAATTCAACTGTACAGGTATTTGGTTACATTGCGAAACGATTCATATATTAACTAATATGCATTGACTAACTCTATGTAAACCGAGATGACCTAGAGGATAAAAAGCGACGATCTCGATTTAAGGCCTCGGGACTTGGGTTCAAACCAGAACAAGAACTTCCAAACTTTTGTGACATTGTGAGGAATATGCAAGTTTCGTGAAAATTTACAATTGTACACTAGAATATATCAATACCAACCGTTTTAATGCGATAAGTAAACTAAGCAAACTATATAATTTTTATGGAGTTTTCCATTCTTTGAGTACTATCTCTTTGTTGTTTCATCTAATATTATAAATGTGAAAGTAACATATGCATCAGTGTCGTAAATATAATTTTCTGCGTCCTGTGTAAGTCTCTAATATTGCGCCCCTGGCCCTATATGTTGTCGGTGCAACTACCTTCAGGTGTGCCAAAAAGTCTATTACTGCTATAAAATGCAACTTTGTTACCCATATTTTCTGTGCCCCTGAAGAACATCCGCCCAATGCCTGGGCATCGTTCGCACCTCGTTATTTGCGGAACTGTTTTACATACCTACTTAAAATGTTGAACCAATTTTCATATTTTGTGGTGGTGGACATAGGCTAATTTTTCCTGCGACACCCATCGGGTTGGAGCCGCGGGCATAAGCAAACAGGGTAATCAATTATTTATTTTAATGCCTTTAAAGAAATCAAACAAATACTATAAATATGGGTAACATAAATCATCTGCCCAAATATTGGCATATGTCAAAACCAAATCAAAGAAGAATGATTTCGTCCCTGATATTAATTCGTTCAAGTGGGCGCGTGATGAATCAGAGCGGCTGAGTCGCTTCTGACATTTGCGTGTGAGAGATATTATAATCAATACGTACTGACAACCGTTTAATATCCTACATTTAGCATTTAACAACTGCGGCCGTGTTGTAGCATTTAAAGTCAATCTGCAGTACAACTCGCATTACTGTAATACGCACTCTCGGGCGAACTGTGAGTCGAGTGCCAGATACTTTCCGTAGCAAGTTACAAATGTGTAATTATATAAAGTGTATCCTGTTAAATTGTTAAGGAATTTAGTTTTACTAAAAGGTTATGCTTATTTTGTGCAAGCATTATAACATATTAAAATTAGCTTCCTCTTCTGTTATTAAATTTTCATCGTAAAAGAGAAACATTCATTGATCCTGACATAGTTCGCAAGAATTTTAGTATAAAAAGTTTAAATATAAATGAGGTATAATTTAAGGAAGTGTACTAATTATTATAGTTTGATTACAAAGTAAGCGTTCCTTTTCTAAACATGATTGCCCTACCAAAAAATCAAACAATTATTTTTATAAAACTTTATAATTACCCCAATCAAAGTACACATATCAACAAGCATTGTTTATGAAAGTGATTTATTCAAGAGGCTACAATAGGTACCTACCGACGGCGGCGCGAGCGTCGACTCCGCCAGACTCGCGACGCGTCGCTTCGGGACGGGTCGATACGCCCGCAGTCTGCACGGGCATGAACCGCCGATTTATTGAGAGGACAGCCCTTGAATGCTAAGAGCAAGGGCGAATTATAATTTCGGTAGAATACTCCGTTTTGTGAATATTTGCGATTTTTCTGATGTTATGCTTTTTCAATCTTAAGGTGACTTTCGATAAAAAAGTCGTAATCTTTTTAGCAAAAAATATACTATTCAATTATTTTTACAATAAAGGTTGACACGATCATTTGGCATGACAATAATGAAACTGATATATTTTTCATGACTGTAATAATTTATACAATATTCATTGCATCACTGAGTCACCGTATTGACAGTTATTATTTATCACTTTTTTCGTCTGTGGTTTTTTCTGTTTGTTTGTATTTTTTGTCTGGTAATAATTTATCATAAAAATAATGACGTTTTTTATGCTCGTGGAGCGTGTTGTTCTATTTCACGGAATACGCAGCCGAGTCAGCTGAAGTAGGTATTAAGTAGCAAAGTTTTTGCTACATAGCAGTCGGAAATAACAAATGACCACGATAAGGTTTCATAGCTTCGAAAAACCTTACAATAATAATAACCTAAATATATTTTCTGAATATAGCCGCATAATAAGCGAAGTATAAGGAGGTACTATTAAATGTTAGATAAGGGAGCTCCATAAACGCAGGATCAGGTGGCGATCTCGGAAGCCGGTCATTGGTCTTTATTTGTTTGCCCCGAGAGGTCCTAACTGCCGACAGCCCGACGTAAACTCTTATATATATGTTCATTTTATCTCCCTCTAGACACGTGACTGTTTGAATAGTTGTTTACACTCTGAAGCGAGCTCTATAATCTGCCATCCTCATATCATCATACCCTATTATTTTTGATTTGCGTTTATTTATTTATAGAAACATTAATGATTTAAAAAATATATATTCCAAGCTACTTCATTTTCTTGTTTCCTAAGGATCTCTAAAGTAAGACAAAAACAGCAAAGGAACAAAGGAAGGAACAAAAACGTGATATCCGCTGCGACATGTGCATTTAGCACAAAATCAATCGGAAGTCACCCGCGAAGCCTTCCGAGCGTTCATTGCGTATTCCACTCGCTCACCTCACAGATACCATATAAATTTTAAGTTAATTATGAATTTGTATTCATATTAATAATAACTATCAGGAAGATGATGACTGCAAACTGTCTGTAATCTTAAGAAATGGCCGTATTTTTGACAACATTGTTGCTATACAAGTTGATGCTCTTGAAATCCTTACGATAATAAGGAAAAATCTTTTACCTTTTAAAAAGTTGTCGCTTAGTTGATTCTTAGTATCTTGGTTATAATTATTTTATAGATTCAAAGAGAAAACGTTACTTTTTTTGAAACTCTTCGTAATAGGAGAGGAGGCCTTTACCCAACAGTGGGACGTTTGAAAGCTTTTTTACTACTTTTTAAAATTTTTATTACAAACTTTAATTTACCCTCATGAAATTGTCATCGCATATAATTTAAACATTTTCCTAAACAATGCACTAATGACGTGTCATTAGGTTCGTTTGTATATCAGTAGCGAGACATTGCTGCTCTTAGAAAAGCGAAACCGACAGCGGATGTTAAGCTAAAATTAAACGGCTAATATTATCTTTTACTTTAATGACATACGTTACGAGAGAATAGAAGTAAATTGGAAGTTTTGAAAGTCCATAAATGATACTTAATTTATTCAAATTGGTAAGGCTCAAAAAATAATAATACGTTATTTTCTTTCAATTGTTAGTATTTTGTGGTCGGATATGGCTATAATCATTGTAATAGTCTTATAAATCTGCACTAGCTTCTAGCCAACATTAAATCAGCAGGTGTTTACATTACAACACTTCATTGTATAATTATTTCATTGATTTTTCTTATTTGCAAGTTTAAGCGTTACTCACGAACTTAATCCACAAAGCTATTTAAGCTAAACAAAAAAGAGAGCTCATATGCTTCTACTATATAAGATGTTTATATTATTATGATCTTAAAAAATTATACCCATTACCATTCGTTTATCTCAAAGGCTCACGGATAATTGAAATGAAATAGCCCATTCCCATACATCTCATATCTAACTATTTTAGCTGCGACTGAAATAGATCGTTTGAAAGTAAGAAACGGAGTTTATCTTATAATTATTTATCATGTCGTGGTTATCTCTTGACGCATCTGTACTTATTTCTTTCGTGTTTTAATATACCTACATAGATATTTTTAGTTTTGTTTCTTGAGAATATTATAAATGCGAAAAATTGTCTAGGTTTTTACTGGTAGATTCTACACGTTACAATGACTCTTTCAAATTAAGTAAAGTTCAAAATGAAGGGTTAATAGATAGATTACCTACATGTAATTATACAAGTTAAACCGCATGGTGCTTTGTATGTTTGTAAATATAAATTAATAATTCCAAAATGGCTCCAACATATAAACTGATCGAAAATACAAATCACGATTGCATTAATTGAAAATAATTCTTAGACGTTTTGCCAAACTTTATAAATCATCAACAATTGATAAATTAGCTTATATTCCTTATACAAATATAAAAATATAAATCTTAATCTTAAATATTAAATAAGTTTCTTAATTTTACAACTTATGAAAGTTCTGAATTATAGCTATTAAACTTCTTAAATTAAACATTTGAATCTTGAACGCCATCAGCAAATTTTAAATAAGACGTTAATTTTATGGAATAAAATTGCTCGGACGGCCGAGCGGCAAAAGTAACGAAATTAATCCCTAAGACCTCGCAACAAAACTTAAGTCAATATTGAATCCTTTGAAGCTTTAAAACGGAGAGAAATTGCAAAATAACAAGTCGACGTAATCTGTCGGATGAGTGTTCCTACGCACGTACGTATCCTGTTGACTCATAACAGCTATAATATCGTTAAGGGAATGTTACTTTATTGACGTAAATCTCGTATTAACACAATTTCCAACTACCGTCCCACGCTGAAATACAATGTTGATTATCCTAACAAGACTAGATAGTAGTATGTAGAATAATAATAACAATAAATTTGTCAACACAGTAAATATGCTAATAGCCCGGTTACACGCAAGTATTTCGTATCCTGTTTTCTCTGGCAGTTTGTTGCAAAACGACGCCACAACTTCAGTTGGTGACAAAGTTGCAATAAGCTTTAGGTGCAGTGCTTTGTGTGGCAGTAAAACTGCCTCAATCAATATGCACTTGTCTTGGTGTAAAAAACAGCGAAAGTTTTTCATTGCGAATAAACACGTTTTGATAAAGATTTAGAGAATAAAAAAGGTATAAGACAAATGTATATTCATATTGCATTGAACTGCTTTTAGACCCTAAAGAAATTAATATTATTATGGAATATCGATTTGTCTAGATAACTGTTTCTTAAGGGTGGGATCAATAACATAATATATCATTCTAGTATGACCGAGAAATGGGCCCTACTAGAAAGACGACTTAGTAGGAGCTACAATCAGTGGCGGATTAAATTATTTTGCGCCCCTAGGCACTGACTCAAAA
>DVRM01000296.1:0-10926 GCA_018232405.1 Junonia genoveva | reverse complement strand
TTATCCTTAAGGAGTCATCAAAACCCCTTTTATCCCTGATTCTATTTCGAGCGGAGGAGACACAGCAGCCGCTGGGTCGTCTTCGATCAATTTGTCAATGGATACGCGAGGTGGTACCATTCGACTACGATCCCAACACCGTAACCCTCCGCCCCGATAGCTACCACATCTCTACGCGACGTACATGAAACGTAGGGCTCGAGAGCTTCGAGGAGCTTAAAGGTTAAAAGCGTCGATGTAAAGCTCTGAGAGCGTGGGTGTTACGTGTCGTTGTAGCGGGCGTGTGGGAGGTTCGAGGCATGCGCGGCGGCGCGGCCGGCGACCAATGACGTCAGGGGATCGATCGCGAGCACGGCGCGGCGCACCTCGGCCGCCAGCGATCCGCTCCGACCTGTCACATCTGGCACGTGAGCTAGGATGTCGACACGGCGGGTTATGTAACGCGGCACAGGACATCGCTTTTCATGTCTGAGGCAGGGGACACGCGCGCTCATGTGCGGATTAAGCTTTAGGACCAGAAACAGCCCTTCGCAGAAGACCTCCCTCCGATGGGGCGACAGCTGCACCAGGCCTAACTCTCACGCCTCGTTAGGGACGTCCACATAAGTTATTCCGATACGCGAGTGACATAACGATAGTGTATTTAGATTATATATTTTATGATGGATTATTATTATACTCTTTGTCTCGCATGCTACTCGTAAAAGACTTATACGGTGTGTGAAAGGGAGGTGCAAGTTTTTAAGGGCTTTTCATAACAAGTGAGTGGCAATCAATAATATTGTACAATTCATAGCAAACATAAGAATATGAATCTTTTATAAGTTGGGCGTAGAATTCGATTGTGCCCATAGATTATCAAGAGCTATGTTTAATACCATATCATTGTAAACCAGCTTATAGTCAGTAAAGTTAGTAAAGTGTTATTAAGTATTATTTACTTTTTTTAAATTTACTCTGCGCTACTCATCTGAAAATAAAAAAGGTGCGCACAATCTTCCACTACATTTAGCATTATTGTAAACATTATTGTTAATGAGAACACTGTTTATTTTGTGGTGCATAATTAACGTCACAATTGTTCCTAATATTTTGCGTACATAATTATAGTTCTACTATTTTGTCTTAGTGAGCCATTCTAATGAACCAATCTTCTGCAGAACATCGAAAATGATCAACATAGCGGGCGTGATCTCCATCATCCTATTCTATGTGCTGATCCTCGCCGTGGGGATATGGGCGGGCCGCAAGAAGCCGCCCGGCAACGACTCGGAGGAGGAGGTGATGCTGGCGGGCAGGTCCATCGGACTCTTCGTCGGCATCTTCACTATGACAGGTGGGGCTTTATAGCTGATGAGGAGTATACTTGACTAATGCGAATGTCATTAAAAGCATCGCTTCTAATTTCTTCCTAAAAGTTGTTGGAAGAAAAAGATTGCCTGTTTCTGTCTAATGTAAGAATGTAATATGTTAAACTTTTGCGATGAGTTATTTTATGTGATTCGAAAATATACCTCCTTGCGATTTACGACTTTGTTGCATCAGGTTGCAGTTGCATTACTTAACTAGTTGGTTATGGTACTATGGTTGTTGGAGTAATAAATTAAAATTAACCTTTGGTTTTTCCTCCTTCAAGTTTTATTTCCATGATAAGTCCATTTTTAACATCCAAACTACATTAATATTGAAATTAATCAAAATTACTTCAACGGATAACTCAACAACATTAAAAAACAACCAAACAACATAAGTCAATCAATGAAATACATAAATCGTTAAGTAACCATACAATATCGATATCTTGACGGATCTTCTAATTGCATTGCCTCAACTTGTAAACACGCCACGTCTCCTGCCACATGTTTACCTGTGTCAGCGTGTCAGCTCTGGTGTTGTTGCAGCGACGTGGGTGGGCGGTGGCTACATCAATGGCACCGCGGAGGCGATCTACACCTCCGGGCTGGTGTGGTGCCAGGCGCCCTTCGGGTACGCGCTCTCGCTTGTGTTCGGTGAGTAAGGGTTGGAGTGAGAACCACTTATATGAATGCTATGGGTTGTATTATAGAAAGTAGACATAATTATGTAAAAGTAGCCTTTGAGCGCTGGTCTGCCTGTATTGATGGTGCTTATAACACCGCAAATATGCTATTTCCTTGACTTTGTTTTGTTTATTGTATTAAGATTCAAATCAGATTTCATTTAAATTGGTTTAGCAGCTTAAACATAAAATTTTACCAGACAGACAGACAACTCTACTTTCCAGTTTAGAATAATGAAAGATGAGATATGGAAGCATGGAGAGGTTTCGTCGAATGTTTGTGAATGCATTTTAATAAATTAATAGTTAATATGGATATAATGGATAAAATTTTATTCTCAATGAAATTGAAAGGATGGAGATTTTCAAAGAAAAATATTATGAAAAGAATATTAAAATTAATGAAAGAAATATAATAAAAGATAGGAAATATCATAGCGCCGAGATTCACCTCGCTAGAACATTGTGTAATCTCTACAAAAGTGAGCTGAATAGTACATATTATACAAAAATACACGTTCCTATGAGAGTCGCATCCGCGCGTGCCGATGTGGAGGGCCCTCGACACAAATTTACGTTTAACGAGGCCTCCTTAGCGACCACTCCAAAACTATTATAGCGCATGTTCCACGTTGTATAATTACGAACTTTACACTAACTGTAGTCTACACATTTGCCGAGTTTGTATGTAGCTAGCAAACGCCACAAACCCCCAGAATGTTGGGAAATTTTCAGCTACCAATAAGGTGAAATATTTGGTTCAAGTTGGGCGCTGAAGGTGAGACTCTGTTTGAATTTTAATGAACCTGAATTGAGCACGTACTTGTGCTGGATCTCAAAGTCGCGTTTAATATCGTTGACTAGCATTAAGAAAAGTATATTTTGGAAATCATTTATTTTTAGTAAAAATTGGAATAGTTTGATATTTTCTGTTTCAAATTATTTTAAATACATTATGTAACTGTTACATTACGATATATTTTTTAATTTCCTTATCACCTACTTTACTTTTGACCTGGTCTCTAACCCCCACCTTTGTCACCAGGCGGCATATTCTTCGCCAACCCGATGCGCAAGCAGGGCTACGTGACGATGCTGGACCCGCTGCAGGACTCCTTCGGCAGCCGTATGGGCGGCCTGCTGTTCTTGCCTGCATTGTGCGGGGAGGTCTTCTGGGCAGCCGGCATCCTTGCTGCTTTGGGTAACTATACTATCATACTTCAGTATAGACATGTGCTTTATACATAGGTGTTCTAGGTTGCCGGCGTTCTCGCAGCTTTGGGTAACTATGGTGCCATACTTGATCATAGGTGTTGCTGCTCTTCCTGCCCATATAGGGCAAAGAGGTGTACAGGGCGGCCAACATTTTTGCCGGTTTGGGTAACTATACTACTATACATAGGTGTTGCTGTTGTTCCTGCCCACGTTATGCGGGGAGGTGTTCTGGGCGACCGGGTTGGGTAACTATACTGCGATATTTGATAAGTAATAGGCGCCAGCAAATGTTTTTGCTAGTCCAACGTTTGGGTATGAACGCGAAGAAAATATATATACCTACTCGTGTCTGTAAGGTCTTTTATAAGTGCACTTTGCCCCTGGCATGTTAAAGAAGTTGAATGGTAACCATGTGTAAGGGACGCAAAAGCAATCCTGCTGAGTTTATGCTAGCGATGCATAAAATACATAGGAAATACTTCTAATCACAATAAATAAAATTGAGTTAAGATAATATTGTAATATGTATTTATATTGAGTTACTTAAGAACGTAATCCGTCAATTGACGGGTGAATTATGATAAACATTAAACTCTTCTATTTTTACCATATTACAATCGTTTTTTAGAAACGATAATATTTCCGTACAAAATATTTCAATGACGTCATCCGAAGCTATAAAACCATTACTAAATAACAGGCAATGTCTTTCTAAGAAATTAAAAGCTTTACAGTTCCCGCAGTTCAACTATCTACAGGGTAATAGTTTAGTCGGTTCTAATTTAAAATTAGGTATTGACTATCGACCGATGCCGAATAGTGCGCAGTTGCATTCGTCTTTATATAGATTAATAACTAGAATAAAATAGTGATGATTCTATAAAAAGTTTGACGTGCCTGCAGGGTAGGCGTCATAGGGATTCAGCTTTAAAGTTAGGTTCACATGATAGGTTCCACCTTGATCACACGCCGCTGGAAAAATTAAAGGAACAAAAATCATACGTTTATAAAAGAATTTGAATCTCAAAGATTTATTTTGCGATACTTAACATACTCTAGCAAAACGTTCGGAGCGTAAAGTTAATCATTGTTGTCATTATCAGCGCTTGTGATCGAAATGTAGTCCCTACCAAGAACATTTTAGAATAGTGATTTCATTAGTCGATACTATAAATAATACATTTCCACTATAGTATCATAATTATTTCACATATAAAGATTGTATTCCAATTGACAAAATAATAAAAAATGTTGGTACTTAACAAACATAAAAGTAGGTAAGTATGCATATAAAATTTTATTAATCGTAAAGAAATAAACATTAATACGTACGTTTACTTAAGCAATCTATATTAATGAACAGCTATTATTTTTAAACATGTAGTAATTGGGTAACTTCGTGATGATTGAACTCTCCATCTTAATTTTGCCCTAAAATTTAGACGAATAGAAGCAAACTTTTGGCGCCATTAACATTTCTAAATGCCTATATGGTGATCAAAGGCAAAGGTATCATTTAAACAGCCAAAATTAATTACAGCTTTTCATGAAATTAAATTAGCATATAATTTAATTAATTACTTTTAATAGTCAATGTTTTGTATCATTTTCGAAAAATATTTATTTATAATTATAAAAATATAATAGGCACCGTCGTCGAATCTTACAATAAATAACGAACAAAACAAATTAACAAACAAACAATAGAATTTTAGTTATTACGAAATTATTACAAAATGCGATGCCAAAATCGGTAAATCATTAAGCTTGTATTAAAAACGAGTTTTGATAAATAATTAATCTGTGGCCGTCATTCGATTTTAAAGCACATACCTACGGCTAAAAAGTTATTTTAAAGATTTAAATTTGTAATTCAAATTCGTAATTTTTGTCTTGGCTTAAATCGTATCTATATTGAGAAGGAAGAATAATTTCGTTCTTCGCTAAGAGAAACGAAATTCTGTCAAAACCGTTACTTCTCAAGCTTTGGCTAACACTTAGATATGATATGATAAAAGGATTTCGCCGGGAATATCAAACACGAACCGGAATCAGCGAAATCTGACATTCGATTGACGTAACCCGCTTCCTGTTTTACCGTCAGATGTAAAATGTCTTGGGAATATATTACACTCTCAGAATAAAAGCGACATAACACAAAGTTGCGAATACTGAAAAATGGCTCTTAAAACTATATTATTTATAGCAGTTTTTGAAGTTACAGGAATTTTGAGTTACGTTAGTTTTATTTTAAGAATGCGATATGTCGATCAGAGTTTTTATTCATTTTTCGTATTGAAATGTGCCCGGAATAGAAGTCAAAGATGCGAATTGGCAGAAATTTAATTTAAATTTGGTCGGTTGCCCCTTTCCAGTAGTCAGGATACTTTAACATTACATTTCAATTTTCTGTAAAATGTTTTGTTCGAAATTATTGGAATTTGGAATATTGAACGTGGTATTATTTATCTTTTTGTGAAAATAAGTTTAATTTATTTGTGTTTTTTCGTGTATTTGACAAAAAATAAGTTAAAAGCGTGTATGAATCGGGTTTTCAAAATTAAAATTAGAATTATTTACTTTATCGCCAGTTATAGCTGTCCCTGGTTTGAATGTGTACCAAAAATAGTAATGGGAACCAAAAGTGACCCTCGTCGTATGTCCGTTTGTGACGTAAATAGAACGTATGAATTTTAACCACATATCAAGGGTTGTGGACGTTTTGGTGAGAGGACACGTCATTCATTGGTAATACAATTCTAGATAAGTTGACGCCATTTGTGTTTTATCAGAATAAAAGTTAGAACGTAACTTTTATTTTGGTAAAACCCATACCGAATTAAGATTACAACCCTAAAATAAAGTGACATAACACAAAATTCCTGTAACCTCTATAAGACTCATTTTTGAATACTTACATTTTTGAGTTATGTCACTTTTGCTTGATCAACTTTTGTGTTTGATCATGTTATTCTAGCTGTAAATAATATAGGCGCAGAAGGACTGTTGTATTAGACTAACATTCAATACCCGACTATGTCTGAGTTTAAGTACACAATAAACCCTCCAGCAGACGGTAGAAGATAAAATATTCAGTTGGTTTTAACAACGAGGGCCGAGGGAGGTATTTTTAAATCTTCATCAATTTTGCAAGCTCCGGTCTGTCGTATCTGTGGAATGCTTTAAGCGCGACCTTTCAAGATCGCGGCTTGGTTGAAATGTTATGCAATGTTAATTTTATTCTGATTAAGTGCTAAGTTCTTTAAATAATACTCAAAATTGTATGGTACATTTTATATACTTGATTGCGTTCGACGTTTTTCGGGTTTTATTTCTTTGGCAAGCTTGCGTGATTCTATCTAGTGGGTCTCCCTGGCAAAGAAAGACAAATCGGGCGGGATTGTTTTTTTTATTTATAAATAATTATTGCACTGATGTGTATTTATATTATTATAATATTTTACTATAAAAGTATCTATCTATCACTATAGATAACAAAAAGAAAAATTTGTAGGGCTGAATGGTCATGGATCTTTGCCTAACCCACAAAGAGAAATTAAACAATAATTGAAAATAAAATTGGCGGGAATTTTATTTATTTTCGCATAATTCGCATTTATTTATCTGTATAATTATGTTAAAAACTACGTTTTATGTGTATAATAACTTGATATTTCGTACAAATTTCTGTGATTAGTAGAGGTGTAAAAGTAACGAAAAAAAGAGTACCCGTACGGATTCGTTACAATGACAATGAGTACTCGTTACTTTCGTATCGTTACCGAACTCGTTACTTCTGATACCTCATAAGAAGCTATGTTTGGTTGGAGCAACGAATCGATTGGTATAATCGTATTTTTCGTATGATGTCGCGGCGTTACAACATTCGTATTTTTTGACTCATTTAGTCTTTAGTGTGGTTGAATCGTATAGTGTATCGAACTGTGTGCATTACGCCAACTTGAACAAAAATTACGAACAATTCAAGTTTTGGCTCGTATTAAAATATTTTAACTTTTAATACACTAGTCGTCGAATTAACATTGGATACGTAAATATCATTTACCTACACACGTGAATAAAATACATTAACGCAATGCGTGAACTGAGACAGTGTAGATAGGTACCTAGATACTGATAGATACGAAAGATACGAGATAACGAGAAATATTTGGGAGTAACGTTTCGTATCTCGGTACTAGATGGTACACCCGTTACTCAGTACCGAATACATACGGTTTGTTACAGCTCTAGTAATGACTGACTCAGTCAGCTCGTGACCACGGTGAATGTAACTTCGCCGAAACGTCGGTCCATAAAGGTATTGTTATCACGTTTCGATTATCGCGATAAGACCCGTTTATAAAACAGATAAGAATATATAATAATAGCTTTTTCTTGTGGTTATGCCTGCGTGGATGTCGTTTATAGCTGTTTTCTCGAGAATATTTAATTTATCGTATTGAGTAACAAGTAGAATGGACATGCCTATTTTATTTATAGATTGAAGAAATAATTAGTTTTTATTGTTTCCACTGGATGATATCCCCAATTTCGTTATAATAAATATAGTAAATTATAAAAGCCAATCATGACCATGAAACCTTTTCAGTCGTTGTAAGGTACAGGCATCTGCTTCTGCGGTATTTCGAAAAATGCACCGCACCAAATTTCGAGGTTAATAAATAAATTAAGCCCTTCTAGAATAAAATAAACTTATAAATTGATTGGGCCGTTTTTTCGAATAGCTCGGAATTATGTGCCCTTACGTTATAAAGTTTTTGTTTCACGTATTAATACTCACATAGATACATAGATAAGATCGAATCATCGAACATTTGTTTGATAAATCATACCGAATGATTTCCCCGCGGGATGTCATCCCATCACTCATGCGGAAGTGTCAAAACGATAGCTGTGACAGTTTTATTAAAAACACTTCCCGTGTCATGACATTTCATTTGCGTCGATTCGGAAATGATTTTTATTGGCGCAATCGAATTATTTATTTACTTATCGCTGATAAGTGCGATTTGTTCACTTTGAATTTTTCTAATTTTTACTAATTTTGCCGTCTATAAAAGAAGGGATAATTCGAGAAAACAACACAAATTATATCATGTGAACAGAACTTGGCATCCAAAATAGATCTCAATTCAAAAACCCGTTCTTGATACTCAAAAAGCAATAAATACGTAAAATTCACGGGATTCAAACGACCAACGGATCACAATTGTAATAATAGATTATACTTTATAAGGTTTATTAACCGGGTAACGTTTATATTTATTACGAATTTACAATACAATACGAGGAAGTAAAATAAATTGATGTACATTGTTAAATAAAAACACAACACAATAAATAAAATATATAGGTATTCTGATAAGCGAAAAACAATTTCAAAACGGAATTGTTTTTATAAAAAATATTCACACGTTTTAGTATCAAAAGTTATATTTTTATTTAAAACAATAACAGTTTTGAAATAGAACTGAATTTCAACGGCATGCGTCATTAAATTCATCGCAATGAATTTTTTTTTCGTTTCAACTTGCCCGTTTCATTATAAAGTAAAAAACATTATCTACTATTTTTATTTGATTTTTTGTAGACATTTTTTTTTAAATAAGTTAACACCTTAACGGTAAAACTGTTAATCTGAAAATTTTAGTTATTAATGAATATGTTTGAAATATTTTTTTTCTTTTTTGGTCCTCCTTTACTCCTTTAATTAATAATTTCATGTTTCAATGTAGTGGTATTGTCAATACAAATAGTATAATTGTATAACTAACTTCTTAAGGATTAACCTACAAATTCGTGAAGTATAACTTTTATAAACGAGAAAAAATATAAGAAAACAATATTTAAATTGAAAAGTTATACCGATACACGGAAACTACTTTTTAAATCTCGCTAAAAGTTGCGGAAAATTTTCGAAGCATTTGAATTTTATATTTTCCGTAACACTTCGGGCGATCGACGAATAGGGAAATTTAAAAAAGTTACCAAACTCAGACATATTTATATTAATCATTCAGACACCATGTAAACTTTTTGCTCTTGATACTGTTGTAGAAGTGTTTAAAGTTGTTTATTTATTATTTCGTGTTATTCCGTGTTATACACGTGGGGAAATAATATTAAATTTAAACATCAGATCAAAAATTCGCGACCCAGCGTTATTCGAACCCGCACCTTCTGCCTTGTCGGGGCAGCACCTGCCTCGGCAAAGCAGAAGGTGAATTTAAAGTGTTTAAACTTTTTTACAGAACAGAGTCAATGGACAAATATATGATCATCAAAACATATACTTTATAAGGTGAAAACTGACCTTCAAACTACATTTGCGAATTAATCAGTTCTGCTCTGCTGACTACACGAATTCTCACGTCGTGACGTGTTAAAATGATTCAATCATTGATTATTTATATATCTTAATATATTATATTGACTTCACATACAGACGAACAGCCTATCTTTGCAAGCGATCAGTATCTCTTAAAACGTCAATAGCACATTTGAATAAAAGCGTTTCACAGAACGATGCTCATTCACATTCATGTCATTCATGTAGGTGTCACGTGACACGCCTACATGTGTGACGTCACTTCGCTAGCGATACTGAGAAAACTAATAATACCTAGAGGAGCTTCGCTTAAGAGAACTGTGTAGGTTGTATTAGATTGGCTTCGTGGAAACTGAATTGCACGATACCATGCAATGAAAGATGAAACTATAAATGCTAGTATTTCACAATTACTTATTTTGGTTTAAAAACCAAACTATTGAACCGATTTTGATAATAATTTAAAAATCAATCTAAGAAGATATGATTTAAAATAAAGATCGGTTTATAAACGACAAAGGTATGTGGACTAAATAAGTCCACAAAACTTACATAATATAAAAACAATATTATTTTTAATTACTAATAATAAAGTAATGAACGACATGAATAATAGACAGGCTCCAATGATAGAACATAAGAATATATGTATTGTTAAAGACAGTCTAGAAGGGAATAATAATACAGCAACTGTTCATTATATATGTCTCTATTTCCACGATTAATACAATAATCCCTTATAGTATATCCCCCCTATCGCTATGTCTCCTCTCTTGACATTCACAATCGTTGCTAGGTAGCCACTAGCCAGCCGCCAGACAGCCGGCCAGGAATCTCGTATTCCAAAGAGTCCCGTTAACAGTATAATATATATAATAATGATAGTAGGTAAGTACATTGTTATAATAGTAGAGCTCATAAATAAACCTCCGACGGATACTGGAGACTCATTTGCATTTAATTATCTATAACGAATGACCAGTCTTGACAATGTACGTGAGCAATTAAGGTTTAATCGCGAGGTATTAATTTTTAATACATTTATATGCAAAGCCTAATGACTTTTTTTACAATGGGAACCCGTCGGAAAGGATATTTATGATAATGACTGGAAAACGAGGCAGGCCATCATGTGGTTACAGCCACTATAGAAATGTTCGTCACCAAAGGTGTAAGGTATTATATATAGGGATAAGACGTTAAGAGAAATTATGAGAGTCTGACCCTTTTTTTTGACACGGGGTAAATCTTCTTAGATACCCAACTCCTGGGGGGGAGGTCTTGTTTTGTGAGATTGTACTCATTAAAAACCATTGCGATG
>DVRM01000295.1:0-10927 GCA_018232405.1 Junonia genoveva | reverse complement strand
TAATTGAACTTGTTTAATGTAATATCCATCAATCCGCACTGGAGTAGCGTGGTGGAATAAGCTCCATAACCTTCTCCCTAATAGGAGAAGTGGCCTATGCCCAGCAGTGGGATATTTACAGGCTGAGTTACGTTTTATTTTTTAATGTAATACATAAAAAATCCTCCTCTATACAATCTTTAACTATGCCAAATTCTATACACCTTTCGCCGAATTTTTGTAAAAATGTATAAGCTTTGTCATGGTGTGTAATTATGCATTCGAAAAAACGACAAAATCTATTAATTCATAAGTTAATTTTATTTTAGAGAGGCTTAATTAATTCAATATTTCTAGAATAAAATAAATATAATCTCACCTTACAAATGAAGATGTTACATTCAAAATTAATTGTGTAAGAGAACCAGGCACCCGTACACACGCATTAATTTAAATGTCAACTTTGCATCAAGTGAGAAATCGTTACGTATTCGCTATATTAAGTAGGTCATGGACATACGAGTAGTTATATCAAATGTGGATAATCATAATTTACTTATTTTTGATATTTATGTATTAATATTCGTTTAAGTTTTATGAGAGCATATTAATATTAGTACTTCGATGTTCAAACCTATCTCCAAATTATTATAATAAAAAAGGTGAATAATTATATTAGTTTCCAATCCAAGAATATATATAAGTATCCAAGAATTTATTAAGAACTTCTCAAGAAGTGAACTGGTTAAGTTTAAACGTATATTTTTATATTACCGTAAACGTAAATAAATGACTATATTTTTGTAGATTTTACTTATAAATTAATATTTAAATGGATAATTTTTAAACATTCAAAATTTAATTCTTTAACGCTATAACCTGAAGTTAACTAAAATTGGTTCACGTAGATTTTTTAAGATCAGATTCAAAGGACTTCCAAATCTCTGGTTATTGAGAGTCCTTGAGAAACCCTGCACCTGCAGAGAAAAAGTGAGACTCTTACAGTATTTTTCATAAATATTGTATCACAGTGTTTTTTTAACTCGGATTTAAAAGTATTTTTATAAAGATTTTTTATCTTCCTCTATGTTACGATTATGTTCGATGAACGCTTTTTTTTTGTTCTCAGGAGGGCGAAGATGATCTCGTCCTCCCTCGATGAAAGCTTAGCCTTAATTTGTTATACAATCCACTTTGAACTAAATAAGAACCTCGATTGATAAAGTACCATATTATCAGCTACTGTCATTCCTTTTACTTATGCTCATTATGTTAATGCAATCTCGCGTACAATCATTAATTAAATTAACAATTAAACAAACTGTTTCTTGTTCTAAAATCCATATGTTATTAAGATAACAATAATGAGTATAAATCTATACATATGTTAATAATAATAAAATCTACTGATCTTCAAACTGGTAATGTTGTTTGTTATAGCAGATATAGTCAACTTTTGTACGCAGTAACAGTTTCCATTCAAAAACATTTTCAATACTTTTTTAATCTACAAAATTTTGTAACTAAAGTCATTATTTTAAAGTATGAGAAATAATTTTAAATAAGTATTTCCTAACACTATGTAGCATTTAGGCGTGGGAGAGTGACAAACGGAAATCAAAACGACATTGTTCCAATTAGCAAATCTACTACGAAACACCAAAATTAAGAGTATCTCATTAATAAACTAGTAATTTTGATTACGCCCTTCCAATGTTATTCGCAGTGTCATAATGTTTATGTATTTCTTGTCACTCTACGGTCACACGGGTCTCATAATTTTATACTTAAAAAACCAGACCTAACCACATTCACTTCACTACTGCTTACTGCGTACTTATCCCCAATTAACTCTGCAAGTTTATATCTATCACTGATCGTGGTATTGCTATGACAATTTCACAATTTTAATCAAGACCGACTTCGACATAAACGAGAAAATATATAAGTTATTTTATACATACAACAAAGAACTGTTCATACTAAAAATACTTGTAATCTATATCTTTATTGATATTAGAAAACTGTACAGTTTGTCTGTTTGTTTGTACATACGAATCTTACGCACTTCCGATCTGACATACATAAGTATACTATATTTTTTTGTATAATATGATAAACCATTTTAGATCAACAGAAGTGCAGCACCTATTGTAAAAGCGATTAAAACCACGAGAAATACCTATCAACATCGTAAAGTATATAATTTCTATTACATTATTATATATGAAAAGCAATCTTAAACTATACAATTTTCATCATTTCATCACTTGAAGTCTAATATAATAAACAAGAGGTACGGAAAATCATTACAAAGTCGTTAGACACTCGGCGTCATCATCATTCTTCGTCGCATCAACATCACGAAATTTAAATATTGTTTTATTATTTGTTAATTGTTAATATACAAATAATAAAAGAAATAACTCCTACTAAGTTTTATTTTTTAACTCCATTACTAGAGTGCAAAACGGCTAAATATCCATGCAGTGTGTAAAATGTATAATTTCAAATTAAAAATTCCTTTTCGCTTGAAACGTGCCACGTAAGGAATTCTAGAGGACGGATTATGTGGTGCTTTCATTACTGGTATAATGGCTGTGAAATGGTTAGCAATTTTATAACGTGATTACCTCTAATGTCGAAGAAACTTTCCTATTAGAGGCCGTCAACAAAATTGTTTTCACACGTCATAAGCCGCTAGGAAGCACGACCGCAAGACGTCTCCGGTCAAACCGAAATGGTGACGGAAATTGAAATCAAAATGCCTGAGAAAAAATTTAAATCGTTCAATGAAACGTTTCCACACTGCGCGTTCGCTCTGGCTATAGCTCTTATCTACCCAAATTGGGCTAATTTCAGGCAGAGAATTGTCTTATTTGTTATCGTCGTAGGCCTAAACTCCGTCATTTTATTCTGGTTCTTGTTGTATTTAGCCAAATGTTTTTATACGTTGGATATGTACAACCTTGCTAGGAATATCACCATTGGCATTCTCGCTGCTCTCTTTTTCTTTAAATCGTTTTACGTCAACTGGAAAACAGACAAATTCGCTAAACTACTACAAAAGATAACAGACGATCTGCTAAAAGGCAATGATTTGGATGAGGATTACCAAGAAATATACGAACATTACATAAAACTCGGCAAACTCGGCCAAACATGTTGGATCCTCATTCCGATTTTGTTGAGTTCACAATTTCCGTTATACGCTGGTTCTCGCATGATATACGAAAGTTTAAAAAGTGATGTAGGAAAGAAATATATGATACACGAAATGGAACTAAAATTTATTGAAGATAAACAATACGAGTCGCCATATTTCGAGTTAATTTTTGCGTACAACCTGGTACAATGTGTCGTTTTATCACCAAATTTTGCTGGTTTCGATGGGTCTTTCTGCATTGCATCAAATCATTTACGTCTCAAATTAAAGATATTAGCACATAAGCTTTATAAGGCCTTTGAAACATCAAACTCCAGGGATGAATTAGAAAAGAGGGTGAAGGAAACTATAAAGGATCATCAAGAAGCTTTAGTATTTTACAATGATCTGCAAGAGGTCTACGGTGGCTGGTTATTCACAGTGTTTTTGTTCACGTCATTACTTATTTCGCTTAATATATATCAAATCTATTTAAGTCAGCAGATGGATCCTAAATATACAATATTTGCTATAAGTGGAGTTATTCACATGTTTGCGCCCTGTTACTTTGCCAGTAATTTGATGAAGGTAACAAACACTTTGAATGAAATTGATAGATAGTCGTATCGCTAAGCGATATAAATTTTAAGAATATTTAAATATAAATTAAATTTTTTATCTTATGCAAATAATAAACATGTTTTTCCTAGACAATTATAAGCAATTTATCTCATCTATTTCCAGACAAGTGAAGAGCTAAGCTGGGATCTATACAGCGTTGCTTGGGAAGTGTGGGCTGATCCCGTGGTCACAAAACTTCTCATCTTCATGATAGCAAAGTCTCAGCAGACGCTCATCCTCACTGGAAAGGGCATGGTTTATTTCAACATGCAGCTATTTATATCTGTTTTGCAAACGTCTTATTCTTTTTTCACACTTATTTCAAGTTAATTTATTGTTGCAATATATTTAAATACTTTATTTATTCTTAAAATTTCACATATTCAAATGTAGGTTATATTCATTTGCATAATTAACACAAAGGTACGTTATAATGATAACATTTCATTTGCTTTATTTAATTAAAAGATAAAATAAAAATTTACGATTCTTGTAAGGAGGTTATCTGTATTGCAACAAAAGCAACAGAAACAATATTAAGTGCAATATGCAGAATAAGGAAAAAAATATCGTCACGGAATGTTCGGGATAGAAGATACATCAAAATTAATGGTGGAAGCTGAAAATTAATAAAACCTATCAATAATAATAAAATAAAAATAAATATTAATTAAAACTAACACAGAAAAAATAATAAAGATTGACTAAACACGTGAGGGACCCAAAACCAGGGGGACAGTGGCGGAATACAAGTTTTTTGTCTTGTAACAAATATTGCTAATGTAGAATAAAAACGCTAATAAAAAACTTATTTTGTTTTCCTTTAATCTTATTTAATTTCAACATATTTGTGCCTGATCCATTTATATGATATTTGGTCATTAATATCTTCAAACCCTTTATTGGAACAAAACATAGGTAGCAAAACACATACATACGTACGAATGGACGAATGTAGCAAAAGTTGGATTATTAGGGTAGGTATGTTTTTTTTCTGTAATTGTTGAAAGAAGTTAGAAGACGTGAAGAAAGATTTTTTCTAGTAATTAACAATTCAAAATTTCATATAGCGATAGTTTTACACAATTAGCCTAGACAAACAATATTTACGTTTGGTAGCTTATTATCTTATATACTTATATTACTTTAATACCTAACAAATAATAGTAAAATTAAACGTTCATTACCTCTTCAAAGTATACATAACATCTATCCTATTCTATACACTAATATACATAATATAATTTATATTTATAATAAGGCATAATTTCGCCTTATATAATTTTTATTAATTAATTAATGTGATAATATTTTCATCATTATTAATTTAATAACCAACGGTAATATTATAAGTAGGTGACAGCGAAACGGATATTTTTTAAATTTAAATTTTATCTTCACTTTCGCCATCTATTGTACAATAATAACAATAATATACCTATTTATTTTCATAATAAAATTACCTCGCTTTCATATTATATGGTTAAATAAATTTAATTTCTAATTTCATTATTAAACAGCGTAATTTAGAGCGGAACGTGACGAGACCGATTCGACATCACACGAGAAAATCTTATTGTTCTTTATGCTTGCAACTCGTTTATATTCCGTTTTTATTCCTTTATCCAGACTGCACTGGCTTTGTCCAGTTAGAAGATTTGAATATGCCCATGAATATTAAGGCAAAATACCTGTAACTTACCATACCAAAATAACGTCTGTACCGTTACAGATACACGTCTAAAATTCATGATTCAATCCCAGTCAAAAATACAGGGAACATAAAAGAGATTAGATGAAAATCTTTTTAAAGACTAATTAAGCCAACAAAGTATGCTAAAGAATGTTATTATAACCTGTACTATTATTAGAACAATACTCTTTCAAACCTTACTTTGTTATACATAATGAAATGTCTGATAGTCTAAACGGTACATTAATGCCATGCGCTCACGCATCTTTTACAGCTATTATTGCATCATCGAGATGATTTCCGCTTTATTTTTCTTGATTTCTTTCGTTTATCTTTAAGTGATCTTATTAGTAATACTCCTTATATGTGCGTTATGATATCGTTATGACCAATAAACACGTTAACACAATTGCAGTTATGTTATACTTACATATTTTTTTTTTGGTCCAATATTAAGTTCAGTATACTTTGTAATTATAAATACTTGAAATAGATTTTTTTTTATTTTTGTTTTAAAATTATTAAAGTTTGTGTTGAGAATAAAAAAAAACTTAGCTATTTTTTAAATATTAATTAAATAAGGAAATAAAACTATGTTGACTAAATATAGAATCATAGGCAATTAAAGGAAAAAGGACGATGTTTTTAAGTAGCTGTGTTGTTATCAAAGATGTATGTGTTTGTGTTAACTGGGGTTTCTCCCCATGCAATTGTAAACAAACAAGATAACTAAGTATGTTATTCAAGCTATTCTCTTTACAATAGATGTAAATAAATAACAATGTATGAAAAATATTTGAGTTTCATAAACTGAAGTATTTGATATCATATAATTTATTTACTTTCCTTAATAAATATATATATTATTATTGTATCTCAGAAGTGGGTAATTTTCAGGTGATTCCAAACCAATTTTTCACGAAAAATAGCAATCTTACATCATGATATATGGCTTAATTCCGTGGGAAATTGATATTGATAATTCAATGATTAATTTCCATAAAATCGAAGAATGTAACATTAAAATTGATTTAAATAATTATTCCCATAATCCGTAGTTACCAGATCGTAGTTACCCTTATAGGGTAAAGGTTAAAAATATGTATAATAATATAAGTACGTACTTAAATGAAATAAAACAAAAACTCAAATATACCACACCGCATATACCGCAACTCCAACTATAAAAAAAAAACTACAAAAAAAATTCAAATTATGTTATCGAGAGCACCAGCAATCGCGTGTGACGTAACCAGGGCACAACGGTAAAGCCTGCGGAGCATGATAGGTACCGTGGCGGCCGACGATAGCAAAAGTGTCTGCCGACCCTGGCTGTCCCCTCCTCGCCTCGCGTGGGGGGTGCCACTTCCATCTCCCTTCACCTTCGCGTACACTGCTCTACACAACCAATGACCGCCCGCCCCGAGCCGGCGAAAGGTTTTATATACAAGTGGATTTCGCACTGCCAAATTGCTATAAGTCAAAATATAGGGTAGTCGGGCGGTTCACTCGTTCGCACCGTGTCGCCGGGTGTGCATCGGCTCCGTAATATTTTTTTAAAGTGGGTGCGTTCGTGCGTGTTTTCACGCGAACTCGGTTTAGGGTCTACCAAACAAGTGTTGAACAAATGCGCGGTACTATAGTGCCTTTATCGTAATATTGGAAAAGGGCAATAAGACTGTGTAACAATATGGGGTGCAGTGCGAGATACTATTTACTGACTCTATCCTTGTGCCTTGTGACTGAACTTGCATTTGGTGTGAGAGTGCTGCCCAAGCGGAAGAAAGGTAAATTTTGTAATATTTATTTATTATACTGATTACAAATTTTTTACTTTATTTAAAAAAAAATACTTCCGAAAAATCTTAAATATTATTTCATAATAATTAATTTAACTATCAAGCAATGAACGGAAACGTAAAATAATCTGTTCGAATATCGATTAACCTAGGCATAATTTCGCTTTCGACCGATTGTAATACTTTTGGTTTAATAAATCACGCTCTTCGATTGGAGATATTGCGTTAAATAATCCTTTGACCTGAATAAATTCGATACGTTATGAATTATGCCCGTGGCGAACCACGTACCGATCATATGATCCGGTTTCGACGGGCCAGTGCGCTGTCAACGCACTCGTAAACAAAACAGTTTCATCAACAATTTGTATATTTACTTTTTTTATATTTGTACAATCTGCACAGGTTTATGTTTTTTGTACATATGTATTCTTGATTACTCCATTTGATATTCATATCTGTACATTAATCTAACCTTAACTAAACACGTATTAAAATGTAATTTCTAAATGTATTTTTAACTCATACGCACATGTATAATAGAACACAATGAAATTAATCTACTTTCTGATTTTTTTCGTATTATATTTTATAATTGAAAAAGGTAAAAAAAATCTCTCGGTGAGCCAAGCTCCGATACATAATTTTATTTTATCAATTTAATGTACCGTAATGTAAATGGTTGTTAACTACATTTTCGAGGTCAAGTGTACAACGAGCAAGATTCTAAAGTATTTAATAAACAGTCATTATTTAGAGTACAACTAAATTTAGATAAAATCATTTCTAAGTTGGGAAAAAAAGATTCTAAAAATCTCATTTAATGTAATTATACCTTATACTAAATGTATCCTTGGATAAACTTTAACATTTAAAGTGTCATTATAGGAAAATAGGAATAATATAAAAAATACGAAAATGTATAAAAAGAAAAAAGACTATAAAGTTCGTTGACTTTTCTGATAAAATTCTGTAACAATGACATTCAAACAGTTTTAGTTAGTTAACACAAAAGCAACGAACTCAACAATTTGCGTAAATAAATTTTTAATGAAATAATTTATACATGAGGCCGTTAAAATATTTTTTATTTTTAAAAAATAACGATAAATAAAAATATGTATTTATTTTTTTACTTGTTGCGGAAATCCATAATGGCAACTTTTTATAAAAATATGGCGCCAAAAACCTTCCGTAGCCGAACCAAATGTTTTATTCAATTATTTCATTTATTTCCCCCTTATAAAAGAATAAAAATTCATTCAAAGCCGCTCAAATTTATTTATATTAATTTTATGCACTATTTAAAAAAACATTCATCAGTTTTTTTTTATAAACGTAACACAGCCTGTACATATCCCACTGCTGGGCATAGGCCTCTTCTCCTATTAGGGATTTTTTATATTCTCTACCATATACCTACTAGTAAAAAGTTGAACGACTTATTTAGATATATCTAAGTCAAAAGAAAAAAAAATCTTGTGCAAAAAAACTGCGTAACACAAAATGAAAGTGGGTGCTATAATTCGCACTGAGGTAATTAACATGTTGTTTTAATCTCGACTTCCTTTTCTGCAAATAGTCTAATAATTCACTATAATTTAAGCAAATATTTTACTTAAGAAAAAAAATACATAATGCATAATATTAGTCATTATAATAATGTAATTTACCTATGCATAAAGAGAATTTCATTCGAGTCACTTTCACACTATTTCTTTGTTTTATTATGTGTTATAATGATACATACGCAAATGATACGTCGACAGATATGAAATGAATTATAATTTCATTCTGTACATTTTGTGATATTACAATTCATTTAAAGTGTTCAGGACAAAAATGTTAAAAAGGTGGAATGAGAAACTAATTTTCGATGCAATATAAACATTAAAATTTCCTTGTTTATCACATTATCTTGGCTGTCATATACGAGTTTTCCAATAATTCCCATGAGAATGGGTATTAATGGAAATGCGAGACGCATGCATGCTATGTATATGTATAGGCGTATCTTCGTGTGACGATGTATGTGTGTGTCCCATCCGGACGGAGCTAATCAACTACCGGTTTTAATACAAACGTCAAGTTTAAAAGATAGTTATAATAAAAATATATTTTCATATATTACGAAATTTTCTTATATTTAAATTTCTCTCCAACAAGCATGCAACTTTTACATTTTATGTTATTTATTTAATTAATTTAATTTTTATGTTAATGGCTTCTGAACGGCTGTTATAATTATTTATGTATGTATTACCTAACGAGCACTTAAATTATATTTTGAAATCTGATCCACTTAATCTTGGATTAATTATAGTATCAAATTATTTCAGTTACGACTATCATACGAAATACATTAAAATGAAAATGTTTTAAAATAATTATAATGAACTAATGTATGTATCTAGACAGTTTAAATACAGTAATTAAACTTTAATAAAAATATTAAAAATTTGATAATATCACAGAAAATTAAATCGTAGATATATGCACTAAAAAGGCCTAAATAATATTTACAATACCTGGGAACTAAATCAAATAAAATCGAAAGAATACGGTATAATTACATAGCAATTAATAATACAATAAATAATAATTAGTTAATCTAATTAACAACTAATCTAATGCAATAAAACGGACAAAAAACACATGTATCACAATATTATTAATAAAAACTAAGTCAATCAATGCACACATGTATATGTATATATTATATAACTGTACCACGTATGTGTTAAAAATCGTCAGTGAACAGTTTTTCATTTGCTCATTTTCGCAAGAATACCGGTTTTTGAATTTAATCGAAAACGCGTTGTAATCTAGAATACGTGATAACGAAACAGCACGCCCTAATTATTCGCATTATTTTCCTCGTTTTAAAAGTGTTATGAATTAAAAATATTCAGGCCGTAATAGGTACTTGCACTTAGTAGGTGAAGTATGTGTATGTGTTTCATTGGATTCGAGGTAATGACTTAGAACCTTCGATATTAGAATTAGGTGGACAATTATAGTGTTTGGAGGGACATATGCCTGGTCGTATTGAAGACATTGTATTATTTTAAAGGCACCTTGCCCCTGTTTAATGACGTGTGACGTGACGTTGCCTAGTGAGTGACGCGCTGATTAGCCACGACCGTTGCCCTTAATATTGTTTAGTTTAAATGCCTTGACTCGTCCAAAAGTATATAACACATACTTTAACTGATTTCAAAAAGAGAGGCTCTGTATTGGGCTGTATGTATTTTTCTCTTGGCAATGACTGTAGCCTAAATGGTTTGATGGATTTTAACATAGATAAGCCTATAGTAGAAAATAATATGATGGTATTATTATTAGATAATAACAACAATATTTTGGCAGGTAATTTTTTATACATTATTATATTGCTTAAGTTTCCGTGAATATGTTTAGAAACGAAGAAATTTGGGCTCCTCAAGAATCGCCGGTGGGAAATCCCACGACGCACACAGCAACTCTAATATTGCATAATTTAGTAATCATTGCAATTGACCTTCTTTTGACTGGTTGGCATAGTGCTCAGTGAAAAAGTTTGCTGCACAAGTAGTCTCCGGTTCGAACCCTGTTTATTGCCAAGGCAGTAACGTACCTGGAGGGGCCATTCCGCTATTTCCGCCCTGAGTGGGCGGAATTTAGGGGATAACACGGGATTTTGTGAAAAAG
>DVRM01000294.1:0-10938 GCA_018232405.1 Junonia genoveva | reverse complement strand
TACAGGCTTAAATAATAATAACTGTATTTTTTTTTTACATAAACTCCTCGTAGTAAAGGAAAAAATTAAAATGTAATCACTTGTTTAGTAAATAAATATGAAAGCTACGTCTAACTTAAGAACAAATAAATAATAAAGTATATTTTACCGAAAATGAAACCTCTCATCTAAACCTCTAAATCTAAATGTAAACAGAAGAATTTCAGATTTTTAGCTTGAATGTCCTATGATTGTAAGCATGTAGGCCAGTGCGAATAAGGCTCATTAGGCTGACAGGCACAGTTTTACGAGTACCCTCCTGTAAACTTTACGACTTATTAATGCTAAACATGAACACACCTGCTAACGCTACATTTAGGAGAAAATTACAAATAGCGTTTTGTATATAAACATTTATGGATGACTTTAAACGTTTATCTTGATCACGATAAGTTAAAGTAGGTAAATGTATTACGTAATTCTTGTAAAACTTGTGGAAAGATAAATTTTTAGATTATTTTATGTATACATATGTAGATTAAAGGATACAATTTTTTTGGACTAACTACATGACTTATAGCTTCCTTTACACTGAACGTTGTTATTGTAATAAGTGTCGAAGTGTTTATTTTATTCGGATCTAATTAGGTGTAATGTGAAGTTTATGGTTATCATCACAAGGGTGGCCCGACACGCGTTGGAGGAGCTATATTTAGGTATCTGCAGCAACGCTCCAGCGACGTGTGATGGGCTAAGGCCAAGTTAATCAATATTAAATGTTATGAATAATTTTATGATACTTTACGATCGATACAACTTCTAACCTATTATCACTCCTAACATTAAAGTAATTTAATTAGTAAGGAGTTCGTGTTAACTCTTTAGATAAGTAGACTTGTTTTAACCTTTTCCGTTTATAATTTCCAGGATAAACGTTGAAAAAAACGCACACGACTTTTATCACAGCACAATCACATGAGTCAGAAAGGATATATTGCACTAGGAAAGTTCACGCTTCACTCGGACCAAACCGCGGAGTTCCTGCGTATTGTGAGCTACTAATGTACACTGAGGTATAACTGTCACAGAATTTTAACTTTTTTTTAACGCATGCAGCGCAGAGTACGACGCGCGCGCTGCCCGGGCACGAACAAACTGTTTACAAACTCCACGCTTCGCTCGCTGCACCCACCACGTACACGCGACAACTCAGTACTGTGGTGCTGTCACACCTGCGCCTTATTACCATAGCCATAAAGACTCAATTACAAAAATTCTTATCCAACTTCGGCCTATCGTATTGTGACGCTTTCATAGAAAAAAACGGGCACGTAACGATAAGAATTATCATATCGTCCGGGCCTACTAGTGGATGCAAACTTCAAGTAGGTACATAGTAATTTTATATTTTTTGTTATTTAAAACTGATTTTAGAAAAAAATTACCATGTAAAAAAATTATTGTAATTATTGTAATTTTTTAGGAGGAAGTATAAAAAACCATATTGGAATTAAAATTTTAATAAGTGGCTAAAATAAAAGTGTATAAAATAGCCTAAGTAATTGAATTATGTCCCAGGACAGTCATCGCGTTTAATTAATGAACGCTCATAGCTCAATGAACACTTAGCAATGAAAAAAGTATAAGTTTGTAAGTGTAACGTAAATTCACTGAATATATTAACACTGATAGCCGCGGAACGAGGGCAAACGTACGCGATAATTCACAAACATACATACGTTTTCCTTTCGTTACAATATAGTTTATAGCACGAAACTGTCGAGATACCATCTGTACACGTCAAAAACTTTCTATTTCGTAATATAACAGCCTAGGTTTTATACAAAACATAATAAACATACAATAACATAATAACATCTTTGTATATTTACTACGACAAATAACATTTAGGTACATAAGTGTGTATATCTTAATTATTTATAATTCGTAAAAAGTAAATTGCTAAAGTTTTATAACAGAACTTCAATAACTTTATACCTATATGATACTCAAAAAGTAAAACTGCGAAATAAAAACAACATTTCTGGTTTATCAAATTATACACTAAGTTAGTAAGTAAATAAATTTTTCACATCTAATTTAGAATACCGATTTTATGAGCGCAGAACAAATCCATGTATACGCTTGTACAGCATTTTAATAATTCCACCACATTCAAAAGGCTTCAATTTTGCGCTTATAAAATAAAAATTATTTTCCTCGTAATTTAAAATCTGGTACGGTTCTGTATTCTCGCTTAGCTAAATATTTAAATTTGCGTGACTAAATTTAAATTCCAGAATGACATGGTGAATAAAATGAATCTACAATTTTCGGAAAAAGTACGTAAAGTGGAAAGGCATTGTTACTTTAACAAGATTTTATTGTTAAAGCGGGTCAGTGTTGTAGTCTTACTATTACTTACTCGTATGTATACGTATGTGCCTTAAAATAAAATATATGTTTATTTCTACGAGTGCAATTATTGAGCAACGGAGATAACGCGCTTACGATAATAAAAGTAAGGCGTCCGTCACGTAAATATTTATTTGTTATGTTATTTCAGCTGTATAACGTTTGAATATTTGTATAGTAAGGAAAAGACCGAATGATACCAGAAAACCTTCTTTTAATTGGCTGACTTGACGGGAATAGTACCACAGTCTCGTGGTAAAAAATTGGGGTAAGGTAGGTATTAGGTAATGTAGCTGCGTCCTCACGGTGAGTCAAAGAGCCGGAAGCCTAGCTGACTTTTAGATTCCTTTCCTTCCTACCACCTGATCATAATATAAGAACAAAGAAAACAAATAAACATACATACATATTTATATTTGTATTTTATTTAAATAAAAACGACTTCCAACCCTTTTTTTTAAAGAAAAATAAAAAGCATTTAGTAAAGAATACACTTCAAAGGGTTCCTTATTACACTCGTAAACAAATCCAGGTAAAAATAGATTCCAACTACGAGCGTATTGATGTTAGCAGCGAAGATGCGAAGATGTAGAAAGGCTGTTTAAACCTCGTCGAGATTTATCACGGCATACACCGGAAGAACGAAATAAACAAAGCTATTATTAACATTGTAAAACTGAACTCGGCGTCAGATGGAATACGGAATGATTATAATGGCGATTTTGTCTCCGAATGTCGATGTCGCACGTGGGCTCGGCAAAGATAAAATATGGAAACGTGATACATGGCAGTACTAACATAAACATACGAGTCGATTCTTGGCAGAGATAAGCTAAACTCGCTTTCAACTACGGAGTGCCGTGGTAACGTGATTATGTGTGAGTGACGGGTATGAGCAATACAACACACAAGGTCAAATTATTTGTTAAAAAAAGATATTACTCGAAGAAAAATTAAATTTTATATGATTAATTTTCCTTATCGCGATTATTTCCGCTTTCTCTCTTTGAATGTATTATTAATTTCTTAAAAGGGTTAATTACCTGATAAACGATGACCGTAATATTCTATCTAGCATTTATTTTAATGAGTATATAACTATATTTACGTAACTTTTATCGACGCTTTGAAAATAAATAATAAATACACATTACATCTGCATTGCTGCTAAATGCGTCTGTATAAAAAATGTTGGCACAAGCCATTTTCAATTTAGGTTAAAACAGAGAACGAGGAACTAAATATTTTTTATTAGATCAGACACACGTTCCACTTTTTTGTTCTGATTTATAAATAAAAAATATTATAGTAAGCGACGTTGGCGTAGTCATACGCTAAAAATGAGTCAACACTTATTTTGTTAAAGACTTAGATTTCTGACAAAAAATTTTGTTAATTTAAAATTTTGTTAAAAATTTTAGTTTCTAGTAGCCATAATCAGTAGCTTTTTTAAGCGGTAAGTAATAAAAAACAGTGCCCACTAATTGATTGTACAACAGAGAAATCGTGACGTATCGACTGCGGACAAAAAATATCTCCGAACGAAGGCGTCGAATTTAAAATAACTTCATAAACAAACAAAATGTTCACGCGTTCTGAATGGATTTTAACAGGGTTGCTCACTAGAAATTGACAAAAATCTAATTTCTTTTAAATTAAAAATCACTCAGAGGATATATTTCCTTATGAATGGTTTTAAATTAAATGCTGAAGTGTTTAACTCAATTTAAGACATAATCAAAGTTTAAGGCTAACTAATTGTCTAAATTTTCAACTACTATGCAGAATTGCACATACATATTATAATAACGTTGAATAATACCTAAGTATAGATAGGCTTGAATCTAATCAGAAACACATATCTTTAATCAATCTAGACAAAAATCTCCTACCATTCACAATAGAAAAGAGGTTAGTACATAGCCCTGCGCTAAACGGATGCAACCAAGTCCGTAGTCCGTAACGGTCCACGCTGCAGTATTAACACCAGCATCCGGCCGCCGACGGTCAGCTATTGTGGCACATCGGGCACATTCGTTAACTAGATAAATTAAATAGCATTGCCACATTTTATACAATTAATTATATAGAAAATAATACGTAAAGTGAGAATTTCATATACATGTTTAAGAAAATTCCGTAAATAGGGATGTTAAAAGTTCCCTACAACTTGATAACTATCAGATTAAATTCGTAAACAAGCAAATGAATAAGTACTAGGACTTAAAATGGCTTCATGGGAGTTTATATTGACTATAGGGTAGTATATAAAATTGTATTTCAATTTAAAGAGTTTTTTGATCCTTAATATGCAGATGTATAAAGAATAAATTTATTTCAGCAATATTTAGAAAAATTGAAACAATCTTAGAACATCCCATTCCTAAAGATTATGTAGAAAATTATGTTTCAATGGAATGTGTGGGTAGAAGTGAATCTGAATGATCTCGTAAGATGCGAAGTATGTGGATTAATGAATTGAGTTGCATTATTCCACTGGAATTTTACATAAGAATGCTTTGGAACTGCTAATGTATGGTATGAAAGTAGACCCGTAAAATACCTTACATAATTATTTATACATCTACCGTCTAACGAGAAAATAATTTTCACTTTTTATCTTTTCTTCACTTTGTCCTAAATAAGTACCAAAGCAAAAATGTAATAGATATGTATCGTAGTGATAGAAGCTGGTGTGTTTTATAGTTTCATTCTAATTTGATGGTACTTAATAAGCACTTAGAACACAAACTTTGCATATAAGGCACAATATTTGCATAATTAATAGTTAAACAATTGCTTTCGAGAGCGTAAAAAGAAAATAAACTTTCTTCTGTTTTGTTACATACTTACCTTATTTCTAATTAATGGCTAACAAAGAAACACCAACCCACTTACCTGTAACAAAGAGAAAAATCAACATTAATATTTGTATCACGCAACATTTATGTAAACTCAACGTCCTATATACAGTCATTGCGTCTTATAATAAATGCTCAACTAGCATTCCCGTATAAACGATGACAATAGCGACGTATAAACCTCGCTGGATGAAAGGCGTATTTTTAAAATGGAGGAACACGACGGCTCGTCTGTCTCACCAGAAGTAATCCACAGTGAGCCAGTGACTCATTCACTAACGAGCACTCCGCTGAATCATTGTTTTCATCGGTACAATGAAAAGGTCTATATTAGCAACGAGACGTGTAGGCTGAATAAAGATGGCAACGAGACGAGGCGGACGAATGTTAATCGCAAATTAACCTCCGATACTTAATATTCTCATGCACGATCCGAGAAAAACTAGCGACCGCTTCCAGCTTTTAAAACGACTTCTCGGAGCTGGCGATAAAAACATCGAAGAATTTTGTAATGGTCGCTTTCCGAACGCACGAGTAACTAGTTTTTTGTAAAAAACACGCGCTCTCTCTTCGTCGACATCCTTAAGTTCCAGTCTATGTATCTATATAATTATGATGAATATGGTATTGATTGCGATATCGCACGAATTAGCACACAGTGTATGAGAGAGAATACTCTTGCACAGGTTACGCAGGGGTCAAGTACTAAGCAATTTTATTCTAGACACGTTTCTTGACTCTATGACTATGTATAAGATGTAAATGAGTGTTTTAAGGATGTCGTTAGGAAATGCAATAATTTCAATTCTGAGTTATATGTCTGGATTAAATTTTTGATGATACGTTAAAGATACCTGGAATTGTGTTAATCATGTTTTTTTATTTAAATCCGTTCGTATCCGTAAAAATAATAAATTGAAGTACTTATAACGTTATAATATGTAGTAAAAATAAAGATATAGGTATTTCCAATATTTTTGCATGTTTTATGTATAAATTCATATGAAACATGACCAACGATTCTGTTCAAATATTTGGTAAAACTCTCTACACAGACATTCAGGAAGAAATTTGATATGTGTGCACATAAGTATGAGGAATTATTGAATCATTCGAAACTTTGAGACATATACCTAATCAAATATTGGGTCTTAAAATAAACTTTTCAGATGTCTTAATTACGATCTCAATTATACAAAGCATTTAAGCCGTCAAGGCCATATAATAAAGTTTCTTAGAAGCGGATGCAATGAATTGGATCAATTGATATTAAGGCCAGGATTTGCTTGCTGTCAATGTCGCGTAATGTTTCATCGAGTTTTTGTTCAATAATTTGGTTTAAACTTATATTTTCTTGAATTTAAAATATTTTCTTACTAAAGATACAACATTGAGTTATGTATGCGTTTTTATTGTTTTACACGAAAACGCCACATGTTGTAACAGAAACCAAGCTTAGTATTGTTAGTGAAATAGGGCTGCTACATAAAATTTCAGTTATTTTTGAATTTTATTAACTCGCTACGTTTACAAAATTATGTGATAAATTTAGTAAATGATTTTATATAATTGAAAATATTTGTACAAAAAACAAAATGGTGAATTTGAAGTGAAATGTAGAAACTGTAGACATTCAACAATATAATAAGTTTGAAGGCACTTGTTGCAATTACAATGCAACAACATTTTTTTCTGAATATTATTTTTATAGATTAGTACATACATATCTGGACTGTAAGGGTCTTTCGATAACCCTACAATAAGTAGGCCAAACACCCGGCTTCTAGCATCGCGGTAACATTTATTTCGCGCTTACACAAACAGACTTGTTGTATGTCATACCATGTATGATTGAGGCCTGAATGTACTATCCAAAGTGACTAAGGCACTAGGACTAATGAACACAACTTTTGCCATAATTACCAATGAATTGTAAAGCAAAACTTAAAACAAGAATATTATAGAGACAATAATTCATACTTTTGTACACAAGGTATACACAAGGTAGGTGACCTTAAAAATATCTCTTGTGGGACCACATAGTAAAAAATCAAAATCAAAATGAATACTTATGGTTATTAAAAATCAGGATATTTATATAATACTGTCTTACTGTATAAAAATGGTATGTTATTAATCACTTATTCAAATATTAAGAATAATTAAAAATATTTTCTCACGTGATCACACACGTAATCATAGTTTGTTTTATAGGAAAAACCTTGTAATAGCTATAATTGCTGATCTGTTCTTGTTAATGAGATTCGTACAATGCGTTATCCACAAACAATACGAACAAAATAACAATAATTTAGGAAGATTTTTCATAATGTTTACTATTGTATACGCTGAGAGCGGAAATCTTTCGTAGTTGAGTAAATGCGTTGTAATTAACGGATTTACGTAAACTCATGGAAACTGTGCCGTGGGACGCGTATTGTATGTATTAACAATGTGTCTATAGACGAGATTGGAATATAACATCTTTTTATACTAATGACAAAAAATAACTAGTCAGTTCGTAATGAGAGACATCATTTTCGCTTTCCAAAAAGTATTATCGGTTGTATTTTTGTCGTATTAAACTTTGCTGTAATTTGCTGTATCTACGTATTATTTTTATTAGTGTTGTTTTTAGGGTTCCGTAGTGAAAACGGAACCCTTATAGTTTCGCCATTTCCGTTTGTCTGTCTGTCTGTCCGTGGCTTTGCTTTTTAGTATTATGGACACCGTCCATAATACTAGAAAGCTGGAATTCGACATGAGTATACTTATGAATCACGCCGAGAAAGTCGTAAAATTAAAATCTTTAAAAATAATTATTATTGGGGTGTCATATGTACAGTGAGACCAAAAAGTTTTTGTCTCATTTATCCCATGTTGTGGGGTATCGTTGGTAAGGTCTTTTAAAAATACTATGGGTGTGGGAAAAATTATTTTTCCGAACGAAGAACTGTTTCCGAAATATTAAGCTTTTTAGTGTCAATTTTTCTTAGAGTCACGTGTCACCCCCCTCTACCCACTAAACTGTTGCTTTTAAAAATGTGAAAAAAATCGTGATATTTGTACATATAGTGAATTTAAAAGGAAAATTGTCACGACTACCTGGGCTTTTATAGTTATCGATAGCTGATTAAAGTAAAAAGGAAAAATTTCACATAATTTCCTTAGAAAATTGTTAAGATAAACATGTTAGTTGTTAAAAAATAACTTAATTTTAAAGATTATACATATTAATGAATGTCTGCATACTATGATGGAAACTACAGAACCCTCAGTCGCGTGGCTTGACACGCACTTGGCCATTTTTATTTTTTGTTGTAATAATTAGTGGTAAAATATTTTTATTTAATATATATTTTATTCTTTTTTTCTTTTGACCGTTTGTCCTGCGAATGTTAACCTAACTAATAGTTAAGATGGCCCTTGTCTGTTATTACCTTGGCTTACTTAGAATTCATATTGGAGTACAGCAATTAAAACATTGTTTTCGCTATACAGTATTGCTAAGTGGTAGCTGTTAGAACCTGCATGGAACATACACTATGCCTTACTTGGCGGCCATTTACTGGAGTCAATTTACAGAAACTGTACAAACTCTGGCTATTACACTATTACACATAGTTGCACATAATGAGTTATTCTAGTTTTCTTTATGGCAGTGTCATTGTTTCACTGTTATACAAACAGGGATACTCCGCGCGGGGTTGCCAGTCGTCGTCCTTTCACGCTTTTTGCTTTGGACAAAGACAATTGTATTCGTATAAGTTTTCAAGGCTTATACAGTAGTTGAAAACGAACGTCATAATTCATAATAGATAAGCTTATTTGCGACTTAGTGGAATTTTCTGGTAGTTTTAAAAGGTTTATCAGCCGCAATAGAAAATGTAGAGTTGTTTAGACTTTGATTGCATGATTTGTCATTGTTTTTTTTAAATATATTGTTATTTGATTACCTTTTGAATTTAAATTAAACAAAACAATATAAAAATAAGATATAATTGGAATATATTACGACAACAAACATGTTTAAAAAAGTTTCTAGGTAAATACTACCAACTAATTCGGCATGAGTAGCCTATCTAAAATGCAACCGAAATCGATATTGGAAAAAATAGTAAATATGAAATAAAAGCAGGTTTGAATACTTAGTGAAAACGACGAATCTTTCGTATCGGGATATTTTTTATTAAGTCACTATGAGCAATCAGGAGTAGTCGATGTGGAGGTCAAAGATATTTTTAATGCATTAATTAGGTACTTGACTTGTTGTTTAACTCTTTATTCTGGATTTTAATTAAACTATAGTATAAGTTATTACAGTTTGAGTGAAACAAAGTGATTAATCTTTTAAATATTAAAACAAAAAAATAATGTGTAATAAAAAATACTTGTGTAATAAAAAGTATAAATAATTATAATCTATGCTTTTTGTTTGTTTTGGTTTGTTGTTTTGGTTGTTTGGGATTTTGTAGACCAATGTTTTGGTTTGCATATAGTTAACATTCCTAATTATCAGGTAATAGTCACGATAATATTTTAGCAAATAAAATCAGTTTTCAGATTTAAAAAAAACACGTAATCATGCCATTTTTATCCAACCCACTCCCAATATATTTTTTTCAAAAGTTATTAATAATAATTTAGAATCTTTGGTCGCCCTAATAACCATAGAGCCGCGGCTCACGAAGGCAAACTTAACAAAATGTCACGCAGATTAACCTTTTCCAGAGAACAGTTTTTATCGTGCTCACCGCCATAAACACAATAGACTGAATCATACTCTTCTCTAAACAAAATTATAGACACGATGTGTTTGTCAATGATTTTACCGCTCGTGCAAAAACACTACAATGGATAAATTCTGAATGGAATTACGTTAGGCACTATTTTTTATTTAAACGTATTTGTAAAAAGATGGATAAGTATTTTATTTATACAGACTTAGTAAGAAGACTAAATAAAGACTAAAGTAAATTGCTAATACGTAGGAATGACAGAAAATTAAAAAAAATAATATGGGTAGCTTGGATATTTAAATCCAATAAAAATAATTTTATTATTTATGTGTGATATCGGAGAAAATTTAAAAATGTATTTAATTAATTGTATTTATGAAATTATATTGAATTTAAATATACCAAAAATAAACTCAATAAAGAGAGTCCGTAAGAACCATTTTGGAACAATGTAAATAAATTTCATAACGTTATAAAGACATATGTAGATATATTTCGAGATATAGGCAGATACTGACAATTATAATTATATAAGATAGTATAATAGTAAAAACTTAAAAACAATTTATTATATCGTATTAATAAAAAAATAACTAAAAAACTCTACGAATAAGTTTATATAAATGTACCGAGCGCCATCTGTTGACGAGTAGAAGAAATACTTACAGGCTCGTAAAGCGTCCAGAGATGGCGGTAGCGTCGCAGCATTGCCTCCTTTCATCGCCGATAAAACCGCATACGACTGATCATCGCATGGTAGAACATCGCTATATTTTCTTTTCTTGTTTATAATTGCTTTCCACATTTTAAATTTACTTTGTTTTGGCCTTTGTAAACTCATTTACATATTTTCAAACACTAGTAAGTAGTAATTAATCACAGATTACGACCCACCATGACATTATGCTGCTTTATCTTTGTACAAAAATATTCATTGCTAGAAT
>DVRM01000293.1:0-10950 GCA_018232405.1 Junonia genoveva | reverse complement strand
TAAAAGTAATAAATGTTATTTGCAGTTAACAATTTTCTTTTTTCTTTATTCACAATATTTATGGCAAGACTAGGTAGAGTAAATAAAGCTGTAAGACCTTCTAGTTTTAAAAATTAAGGAGACATGAAAGTAAACTCCATTCATTCACCTTCGGAAGTTCGGAACCATAAAATAAAAAAATGAAATGTGTTAAAGTTTATCAGTATCAGATAAGTAAATCGAAAATTTTAACGGAAACAATTTTTTATTGGTCAGTTCTAATAAATTTTCCTTTAGATGTTCTGTTATAATTTAATTATGCAATCTTATTAATTAATGGCCCCTATCAATTACATCGATTTTTAAATGCTAAAAATACGAGTGTATAATATTTTTGGCGTAAGATACCCTATTTAATTTGCTGCTAACGTAATATTTACACTCGCATGTGACTCTATCGCCGAATAACTATTTTTATGCTAAGTATAACATAAAATATCTCATTTAATGATTAATCGTAGTCTTTAAAGATAAGTTAAGATTTAGAGCTGTTGACGCGTTATCCTACATCCTTCCTTGTCTCAAGGACTAGTCCTCAAATAATCAAGATACCTTGTTCGCACAAATGTAGTCATTTGGACAGTAAACAAACGCATCGCTCGTATAAATCAAACAAAGTTTAAATTGTGTATTTGCGAAGACCTTTAGCGTTTAACGACCAGTTTTATACATACGATGTTAGTTACGCGTAAATAAGTAGCAGAAGGTTTGTATTGACTATTGAACTTTATAAAGTTACCTACTAGGTATATGCCTCCCGACTTCTTACGATTTACATCGTAGGGTCGTAGACCCTTCAGTATATAGGTACCTATTTAAAGATACTCTTGCAAGTTTACAATCAAAATTTATATATATCTACTTAGATTCCTTAGAGCCTATACAATAAACAGTTCCAGTATTAGTTATGTGTACAAATTGTGTAGGTAGTATATTTATGAAGATGTGTTCGAGTATAGGTACCTAGTTGCCGACTTTGAATTGTTATATTTCGCCATAAGTACAAAGTACTAAAAAACAATAGATATATTCAAGGTCTCTCAATATACTATTACTATTTACCAATAAGATGGCTACGGATATAGTATGGTCCATTACTTCTCCATAAACCAAAAAAGTTTTAAGGTTTGTTTTAGATTTAAAGAAAATGTAACTGGACCTTACTATTATAGGTTTTTTCAAACAAAAAAATGTTTAAGAAGCAAATTATATTTGCAGAAATACAGCCATTAAAATAACCTAATAAAATAAAATAGGGTAATTTTATTAAAATATTTTATTTTAATATGATTATTTAAAAAATATAAAAAAGGAAATAAATACATTTTAAATTAAATTAATAGAGTTTTAAATGTCAATATCAAATTTATTGTCCTAAACGACCTTAGTATGCAGCAACCATGTGTTTAGATTGTGCAACATTGTTGCGAAACCATCACAAATTGGATATTAAAAAATAATTATTTTTTATAGTCGTCATTGACCTTTCCATATACAGATACTCTATGTTACATATACAGGGTTGTCATTTAAAAATATACATATTATAGATTATACCCATATAGACCAGTGGAAACAGGTTTTGAAAAAAGATTAATGTACAGAAGAATAAAATCAATTTCAAATGGTGGAGAACATAACAAATATGAAAAGCGACAAATATGAAATAAATTGCGGGTGATTTAAGTTCGGGAAGGTTTAAGGATTAAAAAACCAACCTACCAAAACTCAAAATTTATACATATTTAACATAGAATCCCACTTCCTGCACTACAAAAAATACTTTAGCTTCCTGTGATAGGACCGCATATTGCAACTGATGCAACCTTTATATTCACTCTATTGCATTTTTTTTTATAAGAACAAAATATCTATAATAAAATAGGCTACTTCTGCTCTAAACACCTGACTAGAGCTCCACGGGTAAAAGTTCCCATGAATCAGTCAAGCGCGGACGAATTCGAGAGCGACAGTTAGTAATTAAATATATATTTCTTAAAAAACGCGAGGCAACCCTGAAGGTCGTAGTTACGCAGTCGTTTATAAAGCGGCAAAAAAAAATATATTGTTTAGTTCTACAAGGTAAAAAGGGGTCTACTATCTATTCGAGCCCTGATGGAAGTTACTACACGTTACCTTCCTGCAACGTTTAGCAATCGGACATGCGAACTAAAATTACATTTTACTAAATTCATTACCATTAGTGAAAATTAGACATACCGAATTCTGTTCCTGTGCCGTGGGTAGGTACAGTATAATTTTAATAGCGCGTAATTGATAAAAAAAAATAGTATCTTCATCTTAAAATGTTTTATATCTGTCTTCTATGCGTATCGTTCTTTTAAAGAATACAAGAAATAAATAATGGAATTGTAAAAAAACTTGATAGTCAAGACATTTTATTCATAACAATTACCTCATTAATAAGCGATCCCCCAGCCTCTCCGTTTTCATGCTTTGACAGCAATTGCGATGACTAGAATCTCGCCTTCCCTCAGAGGTCGGGTATTGATGAAGATTTCCCCGGAGTCCCAAAAAAGTCGTTGGCCCTTATTTAAAACTGTGTAAGTTGTTAAGAAACAACGATCACTTTAATCATTACCTAATCATTTTTCCAACGTCCGATGAGGAATTCCGTCCTCCACCTCCGCTAGTTTCCTTCAGATCTTAATCTCAATAGAATCATCCTATATAAAGTATTTAAGGAAACTGCGTGGTAATATCCTACTTCGCGACAAAAGACACTACTCCACTGCGGGTTGGTAGATAAACATGTCTCAAAAATTCGAGTTTTGACTATGGAATACAAAAACGCAACAGATTTAAGTTACTATTTTCAGGTTACAGGGTCCTGATTCTGTATGTCAAATCAAAATAAAACGATCATAGTAACGCACTGTGCGTTACTAGCAAATTGATAATACATTGTGAGTTCGTTTGGGTATTTATTTATCAGGAAAATGAGAGAATAAAATAAAGAAAAATGATTCACTTTGTCATAACTAAGCTGACCTTGTTTCTTGTACTTAATGTTATCCTTACGTCAAGGTAAATATTATAATTAATCCGATCAGACATAACAAATAGTGATGCACAGCATACTAATGCACCAGACCATTGTACATCGTGTAGTAGATACGAATTATGTCATTCTAAACGAGTACGTGTTTATTACAGGTGGGGTAACGCGTTCATTTACCCGGTCATCGATTGGTCGAAGCCAATTCAAACGCTAGTGGTGGTGACCCTGACAGCTCTGTTCCTGGCTCTCATGCATATCGTCACGGTGGTCGTGGCCTCAGCACGAGACTTCTTCGTCAGGAAGTTCATAAGTGATAAGAGCGGAGAGTATAACGATGGTTTCGAAGCTTAACCACGCTAACCCGCGCTAGTGACGATTAAGAGACTTTAATTATAACCGACCGAAAAGAGGACTTTGACATTATGACGTAGTGATGTACAATAAATTATACGTCGATTAAAACAGATACGAGTATGTATACATACCTACAAACAACATAATACGACCAATAAAGATCAATAAAATATTTATTGAACATCGATCGCGACAAATATAAGTAGTCTTTAGTTTATTATTTTTAATTGGACGAGTATGAATAAGTACTTAATAATTTCAATGTAAAGAGCGAGGTATTTACCTCAAGGGCTGTAAGATATTGTGTTTATAAATAAACACCAATTATTGTAACAATGACTTACCTCTAAGTATCGACTATGTACACACGTACAGGTAATAATAAACTATACCTACATACATAGATTAAAAAATGTAAATAGTAACTCAAGTGTGGTTTATCAAAACGTTTTTTAGATAGCTTTAAAATATTTATAAGATCACTGATCGTCATCCTTCAAATTGGAGTTGGTAATGATGATTGATTGACACACATATCGACAATGAACTTACATTATTACATTATGTTAATTATTTATACATATATTTAACCTGGTCTGGTTTAACTGGTCACAGTTTTCAAAAGCATCGACAACCTGTTATGTTAGCACTTTATATAGTTAAAATGTCATTGGTTGTATAGTGAGTTTTTTTTCCACATGTTACTTTTCCTTTTAAGTACTTAACTTTTATGAATAAAAATATTACTGTGATGATTACCTTAGTTATAAATATTAATAGTTTAGAAGGGTTGCCATTTTTTGTATAAGACTTACATATCACTGTTTTTCTTGTAAACTCAAAGTGACTCTGTGTACGAGTGTTGCTATAGGTAAGTATTTCAGTATTTCAGAATTTTAATTACAAATTACACATCTTATCGAAAAGCGAACTAAAAATTAATCATAATCGTAGGCATATACCTACTAGGCCTGGTGTTTTTGAGCATTTCTCTTTTTGATATTTTGAAAATTAATGTTCGATCTCCGCCTATTTAAACACCTATTAGCAAAATATTATTGATAGTACTGAAGGTAGTTTAAAAACCTTATTACAAAAAGGGTTCTTTGCTCTTTATTTATAGTAATAACCTCAAAATCAATGAAACAATTCTGATAGACTTTCATATTTTTCCTTGATCTTTTAGAGGTTACAGTGTGACGACACTGGTCAAACTTTTGTGCAAAATTAACAGCTCTCATATCTATAGTAATAATATTGTAGAGCCATAAAAATGGTATAAATCTTGAGATATAAAGGATCAGATATCGTACCCGCACCTAAAGTTACTGTTCATACACAGTTCGAGGACTTGTCTAAACAAACAGCCAGTAAAATAGAAGCTGTATAAAACACCAGGAATCTCATACGGAAGTGAATATACAAAATATTATGTAAATGATTAATACATATCAGTCTTATCAAAAATAAGCACAAATTTTTAATGTGACACAACGTTGGTATCTGTAGTTATAATATGTAAGAGTGTAAGAATATTTTTTAATAATATAACATAGTCACTTTGATTTACTGGGTAAAGAATGTTAAACATTTTGCTTTTTATTACATGTGTATGTATATATTTATAAAAATATATAAAATATTTAAACGATAAAAGTATTTTATTTGCGTTTCCTGGATAAAATAGCTGACTCAGTATTATTCGTCAATTTTATATACCTAATCCATTTACATGTACGGCTATACACTCATAGTATAATCAAGTTATCTATATTTGTTAAACAATCTTTACTAATTTATAGTATCCAAAAGATTATATTCATATTCTCAGATATTATTCACAGATATCTATTTTCAGATATTATTCACAGTACTATACTGCACAAGAAAATTATTAGGTATGTCTATCTGCCTATTTGTTTGTCTGTTCGATTTCCTTATAAACGCATGAAAGTGTCAAGTTTGAAATCCTATTAAGCTGTTAAAGAACAACTTTTAAGCCAATGCAATAAATTGTAAAACTAATATACCACTGTTTATGCATATTTCGATCTTCGCGAAATGTCTAGAAGACACTTCTCGTAGACTCGTAAGAATTGACAAGAGAAAAGGGTTTAGGGAAACTTAACTTAAGTTCTATTTTAGATAATTAAGCAATAAAAATGTCAATACAGTGTTGTATTTGAACAAAATAAGATTACTCTACGAGTTGTCAGCGTCCGCGTGAAACAATGGCGAGAATAGAGCATTTCCCTATTGAATCATAAGTAATTAAGATTCTCCGAGCGAAAAAGCAACAGCCTTCCTGTCACCGTTGAAGGCAATGAGACTACAAGTGAATTATTTAGGAATTGTTCACGATATTTTATTACGCCAATTCCAAGAACTTAATCACGGGGACATTATTTCTATTATTATTTTTGTAATATTAAAAAAAAAAAAACAATTTGAAGAAAAAAAATATTTTTCCACGCTCACAACTTTACTCAAGAGACACACAAAAACAAAATAATGGAAAAAGACTAAATTATACAGAAAACTTATTATCCAATCGATCGCAAGTCTTATCAGCGATAACAACAGAATTTTAGACAATTGTGTATTTACACGGCTAGTGTGATACCTCCACCAGAACTGTCGGCAGTGACGCGCTCCGCTGCGCAAATAATTCCGGGGCAAGATGGGTGCGATTAAGACATATTTCAAACAACAGTTTCAAACTCGGATGTTTGGCCTAAATTATGAATGGTGCACAGATTTTTATATAAGTTCCTTCCAAAAGAGCATATCTCCTTTACCGTTGATGTGTATACGGGCTCTGCTTTTCTTAACATGCCTTGGAATTGTTATATCTTCTATAGTATTGCAGGCCATGTATTTAGGCATAGGCACTTGGCCGATTTTTATGACGTCCTGGGGCTTAGTGATGATAACTGTAACAAGTGGATTTGGATTTGGTGTATCAGCTATGGCATACTTCAAAGGACCTATTATTGGTAAGAGAAATAGTTTTTAAAATATACGACATCCGATACGAACATTTTTTTTACAAGTTAGAGACTAATAAAAAAAAATTATTTTAATTCCATATATTAATTCCGGACCGATTATTACAATTATCTAATGTATTACGCGATTATGAAAAATTATCAAGACCTTGATTATTTCTTTGCGGAACAGAAAAAAAATCATAGTTTGTAACAGACAACTTTAAATATATCTTTAACTTTTAACCTTTTGTTAACTACTATTAGTAAAAATATTAGTAAACTGGCATTAGAAATTAATAAGCATTGGTAACTAATTTTATCGTAATGTGCAACTGCTCAATCATAACCTACCTATTATACGAGTGGTGCCCTGTTAGTTTCATTTCGATCATAATGCTATCTTAGTCATTGTATATCTACATTTTCTGATTTACTCTGATAACTTGATAAAAGATAGTATTTTGACACAAAAAAGATACTACATAGATGCATATGTATGTGTGAGTTTCGTAGTGTAAGTAATATATTGTAACGTTTTTTATTCATATTACATAAAAGTATTACGTTCTGCTCTTCATATTAATTACAAAGTGGGTATATACAATATGAAACACCACATCTTCTAAAATTTCATATCTGTATTCGTTTGCAAAATGTTTGTACAAAGGGACACTTACAAGGATTTTGCTTCACGTATTAATAGTTATATAGCAGAGTTTGATAGCCCTGAAATTTTCAATGTATTTTCAGATGACACCCTCGGTCTACCTTGGTATATCAAAGTGTACTGGGTGTTATATACAATAACAATTCCCATAGCGTTTTTCATCACCGTCTTTTATTGGACATTTTTATCAAGTGCAAGTAAGTAAAATTTTAAACTACTTCTCTAAAAATATTTAGAAAATAATATTTTTAATGTATAGCTTAAAATGTATCTAAATATATTATTGTTTATCGAAACAAGTGTAAATTTGGAAAATTTATTAAACCCCCGACATCGTATTCAATACGACACGAGGACCTTAAACTCTTGGAAGGTATTTTTTTTATTAATTATATCTAATAATACACACACAGAGACACAGACACACAAGCACGCATACATGCATAATTTTTCGAGTTACTTTCAATAAGCCGTTTTATTTGTTACCCATATTGTAGAAATGCATCAAAATAACTATTCCGCCATCTGGGATAGTCCGCCATCTTAGATTTAGAATGAAGTCATATTACTTTTCGAGTTACTCTCAATAAGCCCTTTCATTTGACACCCATATTGTAGAAATGCATTAAAAATAACTGTTATGCTAGCTTGAATGGTCCGCCATCTTGGATTTAGAATCACATCATATTACTTTTCGAGTTATTCTCAACAAGCCCTTTCATTTGATACCCATATTATATAAATGCAATAAAAATTATTGTTCAGCTAAGTTGGATGGTCCGCCATATTGAATTTAGAATGTCGTCACGCATTTTGTCGTATATTGTTATCCAAACTAATTATGTATCCAAAATTTCAACTCAATCGGTTGAAGATATCTGTCTCAAAATTGAATTGAAACAAAAATCCACTCGAAAAAAACTACATTCACATATTGCAAGATAATCTCGAAACGGCTGGACCGATTTTGATGTAACATGTCTAAGAACCACCGCTAGAAAACCCTCTTTCAAATAAAAAAAGCTCAAACGGTGCCATAGACAGACACACAGACATACAGACAAACATAGCGGTCAAACGTATAACACCCCTCTTTTTTGGTCGGGGGTTAAAAATATAAGAGCTTTGTACAACCAACAGTATACTATAAAACTATATATATTTTAGGTGTTGGGTGTCCGGATGGGGCAAAGACATGTTTGGCCTTCAGGGTCAATATCAACAAATTTTAAAGAAAGTTGATGTGCCTATAGTAGCCCCAGCTACTTGTCAAACTCAAATGCAGAATGCTCGCCTGGGGCCCACTTTTGTACTCGATACTACTTCTTTTATTTGCGCAGGAGGAGAGGCGAACAAGGATTCCTGCACGGTGAGTGGGATTTCTAATTCTCTTTTTCTTAACGTGCATAAGAAATTAAGAACAAAGGCTATCTGTAACATAAGCTACGTCTACGGCCTCGGGGTTGGAGTGATCATAATGATTTCTTTATACACAAGATGCTTTTTTTTACGTCACCACTAAAGGGTCACTAAGTTGCCTACAAAAAATTTGACTCACTACTCACTCTGCCGCTGATTGTACAGACTGCTTTCGGTACTAATCATCCAATTCTTTCTATGTTATTTAAGGTTCTAAACATTGTATTTTTTATCAAATTTAGCCCACCACTTATGTAACTGAATATAAGAAGAACATAAAAGGGACATAACCTCCCAGCACCCCATTATTATACACGTCAAATTGAAATATCAAAAAAATATATTAGTAAAGTTATTTAACTGACTGTACCTACAGTCCTGTTTCTATTCCACTGATAGATAGTACAATAACTGATCTACAGGAAAAGAGGTGATCTATAACAAAAGCACTAAATGGCTTTACTATACCGTCTCCTGCGCCGGCTCCAATATAGTAGATATCGTCAAAAAATACAAGTTTATGGTTCTTCCGTGTTATCCGCAGGGTGACGGCGGGTCCGGCCTGGTGTGCCAAGTGAACGGGCAGTGGGTGGTGGTGGGGCTGGTGGCGTGGGGGCTCGGCTGCGCCAACGCCAACGTACCCGCCGCTTACGTTAACATCGCCGCTCTGTTACCCTGGATCCAGCAGCAAGTCGCAGCTGCCTAGCTCCCGACGAATAAGATCTTTTGCTTGTCATTTTTAGTTTGATTAAGTATTTTTGGGAATTATAATAAAAATAAAAAATCAATTCGAGTGAATCTTAACACAATTATTTATTGAGTTAACAAATTTATACAAATAGGCGTGTAAATATTATAAAACATATGAGGCCTAACCGACATAAAAGATAGTTGCGATCTATCTATGTATTGTTAAATACCTCAGCGTTCTAAACGCTCCAATTTTAACAGATATAACTATAACAAAACTAACTAGTGCAAAGTTTGAAAGGACGTAATCTAGTATTGCAGTAGGAGCGGATCCCACTCCGGACGTAGCGTTCACTGAGCCTCCCCCATTCAGTCTTCGGAATTTGTTTCCTGCTTTATTATCGGCGGCGAAGATGGCGTGGGCTCTTGCGGCGGTGCAGACGGAGGGGGAGACGATACTTCAATGTACTCATCATTCCGTTCTTCCTTAACTTCTGGCTCCTGTTTTATTGGTATATCATTCACTGGAGCCGGAGTCGATGCTGACGGCTGTAACGCTAGATCAGTGGGTTGCAAAGCAGCCCACGCTGATGCAGCTCCGCGAGCGTACGCTTCGTAAAACGCTCTTTGTGCTATTTCCGCTTCTTCGAGATGAACAAACGCGTGGTTATCTAGTTCAGCTCGGAAGAAAAACTTTAAGCCACATCGACCACAGTCATATGGCCTCGGTGCCGCTGCGTGCTCTGGTAGATGCCTTTGCAGTCCAGCGGCACTTGTGAACATTGCCGAGCACAAGTAGCAGGTGAATGCTCCAATTCCTGCAAATGTGTGTTCTATTAAGTGTGCTTGTAATCGTGTGGGTGAGCCTAGCGTTCTGCGGCAGAGGCGGCAGTCGTGTTCGGCGGAGGGTGTTGGTCTGGGAGCGGCGTGACGAGCGTAGCACGCGGCGCAGGCTCGCGCTCCTTCTCCCGCTTCACTCTCAGACAGAGCTCGGAGGCAAATGGCGCATCTTTGCTCGTCTTCAGTTGGCCTCAAATGGAATCTTGCGTGTAATCGTGCTTCTGCCTCCGACGCTAAAGTTTGGCGACACACTACACAAGGCGCGGGCAGGGCGGGGTGGTGACGTGCCATGTGACTTAGAAAAGCTTCCTCCGTTGGTAATCGTGATCGGCATCGAGCGCAAGTGTCACCAGCGACTACCTGTAATGAGATAAGAATTTATAAAACTATTGAATTTATTTTTTTAAATTTTAAAATGATATGATGTATGTAGGAAGTGAAGTGATCTATTATACAAGTATATTATAGTAGTCATATTACAAACGTCTGAAGAAAAAAATCTTCCCAAAACCGTTAATGAAATAAAATTCTAAAGTATTGAATAATTTAGGATAAGCAGATATCACTTAAAGTTAATATAGAATTTTAACATATTTATATAAAATATTTAATAAAATAACTGCAATTTTGTTGTCTATATTATCAAAAGGTGTAATTTATTTGTATGTTTTAATGTTTGTTGTTATTTTTTGTAATTTGTAACAGTTGTTATGAGATAAGACGATATATTTGAAATTACTTATAAATAATTAGCCAAGTGCATGGCGAGCCACGCGCATGAAGGGTTCCGTAGTTTCCCTCATAATAAACGATCATTCAATAATTCAATATTTAAAGTTTACTTATATTTTATTAACAAATAACATGTTTATCTTAACAATTTTCAATGAAATTTGGGCGAAATTATATTTTTACTTTGATCGACTATA
>DVRM01000292.1:0-10954 GCA_018232405.1 Junonia genoveva | reverse complement strand
AGTATTCCTGCGAAGCCGGATGGGGAGCCACTTGAGCTTTTTACGAAATTCAGAAACGTGATCATATTTACGAAGACCAAATATGAATCGGATGCAAAGATTTTGGAGACGCTCAAGTTTATTAAGTTGCTCCTCTTTTAGATCAAGATAACATGCGTCAGCATAATCGAGAATTGGTAGTAGGAGTGACTGTGCTAACATAATTTTGGTAGGAATGGGTAGAAAGTTGCGTAATCTTCGAAGGGAGCCAACGGCTGCAAAAATTTTTTTACTAACGTCACTTATCTGTGGTTCCCAAGAAAGGTGCTGGTCAAAGGTAATTCCCAAATTCCTAGCTGTAACACTAAACGGTATGTTAACACCGTTAAAGTGTACAGCCGGAAGATCCGAAAAAGATATACGTGAAATCAATTTTGAACTACCAATAATCAGCACCTGTGTTTTATTCGGGTTTACTCGCAATCCAAATGAAGTAGACCACTTAGAAATATTTATTAAATCATTATTAACTAAATGTATAGTTTCAGGAAGGTTCGCAATTTTACTTTGTGAATAGATCTGAAGATCATCTGCATACAGGTGATAGAGAGAAGATATATGAGAAGTGATGGTACTTATAAAGACCGAAAACAAGAGGGGAGACAACACGCCACCTTGCGGAACGCCAGCAGTTATAGGAGCCCATTCTGAGAAAGAATCTTGAACTCTTATCCGTTGCCGGCGCCCATACAAGTAAGAATGAAACCAGTCAATTACTTTAGGAGATATGTTAAGAGAACACAAAATAGCAAGAAGAATATCAAAGTCTACAGTGTTGAATGCATTACTAAAATCTAATAATGTCAACACAGTAACCTGTTGATTATCCATTCCTAATCTAATGTCATCAGTTATTTTGATCAGAGCCGTAGTCGTACTATGACCAGGACGAAAGCCAGATTGTAACGGATTCAATAGGACATTTTTTGAAAGGTGTTGGTTTAATTGATTGTGAATAAGGCGCTCAAGTACTTTAGACAGGAAAGGAAGAATGGATATAGGACGGTAATCAGCGTAAGATGAAGGATTTGTTTTTTTGGGCAGGGGGATGACTTGTGCGTCTTTCCAGGACTCGGGGAATTCACAAAGGATAATGGATTGGTTTAAAATATGTGTGACTACAGGAACTATGATATCTAGGATTGGGAGGATCATCTTACGACTAATGCAATCCGAACCAATGGCATCAGAATTTATAGCTAAAATGTTCTTCTTAACATCACTATCAGTAAATTGACTAAAGGAAAAAGGAGAATTTTCAGGAGTTGATTTAGCAGAAATTTCTTTTAAAGTATTTGACTTCACAGCAGTATCGAAAGCTTGAGAGGAGACAAAATGATTATTTAATTCATTTAAATTAATATTATGAGTATTTATGTTTCTAGATGATTTTCCAACTCCTAAGGACTTGAGAAATTTCCAGACTTTAGCTGACTCCTCTTCCTCAGCTATAGATTTATGGATATGGCGTCGTTGATTATCTCTACATAGCCTGTTGCAGCGATTGCGAACCTTCAGATACTTGTCGCGATTTGTGTCAGTCGGATTACACCTATACTTAGCCTTGGCAACATTCTTTCTTTCTTGGAGCTTCTTTATTTCTGGGGTAAGCCAAGGTGCAGGAAGGTGTTTTAGCCGGACAGGGCGAATTGGTGCATGTAAATCATACAGTTGAGTTAGCAGGGAATTAAAAACTGTAACTTGCTCATTAACTGTGTTAACATTCAATATAGCACTCCAGTCAATGTTGGCAGCATCCTCCCGCAGACTATTCAAATCCATTCCACCAAAATTACGCTGCAGAAGAATTCTCGATTTTGCTTTGGGTGGTTTGATTTTATAGGAGAGATAAAGAAGATCATGATATGAAAAAGCAAGGGCAGAGCACTGTCCATGCTTTTCAACATGATCAACGGAAGAGACCAACATTAAGTCGAGAAGAGAAGGAATAGAGTTAGGGAAGGAATGAGTAGCAGATAGGGGTAGGATTTGTAAATCTGCACTATTCAGTACAGATTTCAGCAGACTAGAGCGATGGTCATTTTTTAAAAGACAAGTATTGAAATCTCCCATAAGAATGGTATGGGCATACAACGGTTTAAATCGCTCTAGAAGGATTTCAAATGATGAAAAGTAATCGACCGTGAGGTTAGGACTATAGTAAACACCTAATAACATCTTAATATGACCAAAGATAACCTCAATAAAAAGGTGTTCAGCCCCTTCAACGGACAGAGGTGTCGATTGACTAACAATTGAAAATGGAATGTGAGAACGGAGATAGATCGCCACTCCACCACCTGCCCGACCTACACGGTCGTTACGGATCAAATGAAATCCAGGAAGAGAGTAGGAAGTAGAAGGTAAGCAGGGTTTAAGCCAGGACTCAGATACAAGGATAGCATGTATTTTATTGCAATCGAATGATGATAACATATCAGGATAATGTGCAGGAATACTCTGAGCATTAATATGGATAACATTAAAATATTTCAGGCAGTCTGAGAATAAAGAATTTATAGTTTCGCTGAGCGAAGGGATACTATGAAAGCTGTCATTACTGCTCAATCCATCAGAAGAGAAAGAAAGAAAAGTTTCGTCCAAATCGTCATTGTTCCTAGACATTTTCAAATTAAATATTCAACAAATAAAATAAGTAAAATATATAAAATGTATATGTAAAATAATAATAAAATATATTAATTTAATAATTACAAAATAAAAATAGGTAAACAAATATTTATATGTTAATTTATGTCATATGAACACTCACCCGCCAGTTGCCTAGGAATAATCACTTAAACACAAACATAACAAAATAGTAGATAACAACAATAACATTAAAAACTAACATTATCTAACATTAACAATATATATATATTTATCAGTCAGCCATAGCAACAATTATTACTAAAAAGGAACATTATTATATTATATATTATCTATATCAAATATGAAAATGAAATATCTATATCTATCTATATCTAATAACAAGACGACCTTTATATCTATCTAAATATTTAGTAGATAGATACCTATAGAGCTAAAAACTAACCATCCAAAGCAAGAAAACTATGGCGCCTGATTGACAAACGTCAGAAAGACTAACATTTAAGTAAATAGATACGTAAATAGTTTTACAAAACAAAAATTAAATCGAAAGCAGGTAGACAGAGAAATAATTTTAAAATTATAAAAAGACAAACAATAATAAGAAGAAAGATTAATATAAAAATAACTATTTCTTAACTACGCGCTTTGACCTCTGCAATATAACTTTATCGCTAGTGTTTGCGATGGGAATCTTTTGGACTGGGGACTTACAAGTTGAAATCGAGTCAAGATCAGATAAACACTCGGCACGATGTCTTGATCCATCTGGGGCGATAATGTGTATCCAACCGTCTCGTGTCCAACACTTGTTGATGCCGAACCGCTTCCTGGCCTCCAAAAACACATTGTGTCGACTTTTCGTCAGGAACTCTGACTCTGTGACACCGGTGCCCTTCAACTTCGTTTTGGCGAACCAGACCTTATCTCTAATAGCAGTCTCGGTAAATTTGACCACTATAGGTCTGGGCTTGCTGTCCAAAGGTCTTCCCAAGCGATGACAAGATTTGATACTGCTGGTAGAAAAATTGGGCAAGTCCAAGTGCTCCGCAACAAGGCTGGTAACGCGAGCAGTGGCATCTTCGGATCTTTCTTCGCTAACACCATGGAAAAGAAGCACTTTTCGACGTCTCTGCATTTCAGCCCGCTCCATTTCCCTGGCGAGGAACTCAATTTGTCGCTGAAGTCCACTTAGTGCAGTGAGAACAAAAGACTTAAAAGAATTGAACTCCGATGAAAGAGAAGGCACAGTTGTAGGTGTTGTTGTCCTCTGCAAGTCTTGCTGGAATTCATTCATACGGCTGTTGAATAAGTGAGTCATTGCAGCCAGGGACTCCTTGATAGATTCCATTGTTGTTGTGTAGTTTTAAAGTGACAATTTGTTAAAGTGATAAGCGATTTTAAAGAGGATTCACTATCTGGTGGGTAGAGTAGGTCACATACACATAATATATTATAAATTAACTTGTATTAAAAGTGGTGTTGATTTTTTACTGTTAACCCATTTGAGGCCAAACGAAAACTACAACAATTTTTTTAGAAATTTCTTTATTTAATCGTAGTTGGGGATACAAATAAGGGAAATATTAACAAAAAACACAAAAAAAATATATATTTTTGAAATTATAGGGGTGTACCCAAATAGGCACAATGGCCACTTAAGAGTGAAATTGTACAAAACATGTCTTCTCAATGCAAAGTGTTTTTTTACATTTTTTACAAGCCCAACGGCTTCTATTATGACAGATAACACAACGTACACGCTTTGGAAGCTTTTCCGGAACGTGGTTGACGCCATCTAGTCGTAACCCCTCGATGTTGGATGATGATGGGCGAGCAACATGATGATGAGACGACTGTCTAAGATAAAATCTAGTTATACTTCGACGAAATTGTAACTGATCCATCGCATCCTCTTTGGACTGATTATGTAAGCGCCACGCATTTGATAGAGCCATATCAATCATGTATGTGAAGAGAACCCACCACCATTTTTTGCTACCAATTCCAATTCTATACAACGAAATTGATTGGTCCATTGCATCTACACCGCCCATGCTTTTGTTGTATGTTTTGAACAAGTGGGGAATTTTCATATCAGTCTTTCGTTTTTTTTCTGGACACCATCTCTTCACAGTCCCTATTGGTTCATATGAATCATAATTAGTAGCCATCGTGCAGATACTGTTGTCTTTCCAGCGAACCAAAAGTATTTCATTGGATCTATCAAATCTGTAGTCAAATTCGGCTCTTTGTTTTTTCATCATTTGCTTTGCATTTGTTAGTGGACATTTCTTGGTCCGATTTTCACGGATAGTACCAGTAGCACGGTAGCCTAAATGACGTAAATCATTCAGTAGATCACAACTAGTGAAGAAGTTGTCAAAAAAGATTTCATGATTGGCTGGGTTTGTCACGAACTTGTTTAGTAGCATTTTTACAACTCTCGTGCCTAATGGCTCTGTACTTGATGAACTAGACTTGCCACAATAAACATCGAAGCAATAACAATAGCCAGAAGAACTGGCAGCAACCCAATTTTTATAGCCGAAACGCACTGGTTTACCACGAATAAATTGTTTTGCTGAATGGTGACCATAATATTTAACCATAGATTCATCGATAGAAATATCTTTGTGGAAAACATTCCATTGGTTGAATTTTTTGATAAGAATATCAGAAAGCTTACGTACTTTAAACATTTTGTCACTGGTGCTTACAGCATCGTTATTGTCCACTAGGTGAATATTTCTTTTTATTTCTCGAAATCTGTTTCGAGACATTGCTTTCGATACTACTTCAACTCCGATATCTTCATCTATCGACCAATACATGTTTTCCCTTGGTAGTTTATGATAACCGGAGAACATGAGTATGCCAAAAAATACTTTGAGCTCGGCGGTACTGATGGTAAAATTGTGACGATTATTTTGGGTCACGTATAGCTGTCTAAAGGCAATAATCATTGAAAGGACTTCTTCGTCGAAAAACTTTTCAAATATTTGCACTGGCGTCAGGTCCTTTAACGTTTCCTTCATACTAACTTCGTATTGTAATAAATCACTGGATACTGGATAAATCTGAGAATAAGAAGGAGAACATTTTCGCCAAGAAGGTACATTCAGCTGTGACCGATTTTGGGTAATTGCGATGCGAGCGCTCTTCGCTGCCAGCGGTTCATCATCGCTATCATCAGAATCCGAAAGAGTACCAACTTTCCGAATAAATACCTCGATTTCTCCGGCGACATCATTCGGCAATGTTGATAAAATTTGTTCATCATCAGAACCCTCTTCTTCATCAGTAACAACAGAAGGTTCTGGTGGAATTATAGTCAAATCATATTCTAAGCTGTCGTCATTATTTTCGAGAATGGTATGTACCGCTTCCTCTAACCCACGATAGTTGTTACTGATGCTATAACGTCGTTGGTGAGCCATCTTTATAATCTGCAAAAATTGTTTTATTTTAGTACTCTTTTAGCCAGTGTACCCGAATTGGCACAGTAATGTTTAAAGTGCTATAAAATAGTCAAAAACAAATTTAAATAAATTGAAATGTTTTTATAAGATAGATCAGTTATTGTATTTGAATAGCAGTAACTATTTACAACAATGCACTTAATGTGTAATATACAATAATTACAAACAGTTACTTACCTCGACAGGTCCTTTAAAAGCAAAGTTCGATCAAATTTTGCACTAAATCTGTAATATATAGCTAAAATGTTTAATATAATACGTAATCACCACACTTTCAACTATCCAACGATGTAAGAATTTTTTAACCGACGTCAATACTTTTTTCATCTACCTTCAAAAATTAAGTGTTCCCAAATTGGTACGGCGGTCAAAAAAGGGTTAAGCGAATCCTTTGTGACATTGGCGAAATAAACATGTCTTTATTTGTTGTTTCGTGTTGCTTGAAAAGAGAAATGATTTTCTCTAAAAATATTTTATTGTGACAGCAAAAGTGTCGCAATTTCAATAATGTCTTCCTGTTCCAAAGATTTAGTCGATATTGGACCTATTCGCCCTAATACCCGTAGTCGTGAAAATACATATTCACAAAATGACTTGTAGTCGTAAAAAGACCTGTACCCTAAAGAAGTTTTCACTTCAAACAAAATAGCTACAATAAATTATAGATAAAATCGGTCTCCTAGTTTAAGCAAAACCGCTCACCAGTGCCTGATACGACGTCTATCTGGCTGATATACAACATATTTATACCGCTCCCGACTTTACTTTTCTATTAAAACTTACCCACCGAAGTTTACAATCAACAGGTATTTTAATATTCCGCGATCAAACCGCGAAGTTAGGGAGAATTATAAATAGCATGTAATAAGGTATAAGTCTAAGCCGTTTTATTGTATAACGTTTTCTATAAATATAATTATTTTACCAACAGGCAGGGTTGCTTGGACTTATTAATTAATTGACTTATTCACTCACCTCCATAGATTGACTGGAAGAGATCTCTTCTAGAGATAAGTCCGCTTTTACTCACAAATCTGTTATGTATCCAATTTTACGTAATATTTCGGTGCAATAAAGAGTATATATTTAATGGTGTTCAAATGCGGTTATGAAAAATGTATATGCATAAAAAATTTCGTGATGTACTTGTTCGGCAGGAATATTCCGTCTACAGTACAGATTTCTAGAGATTCGATCAGAATGTTGTTTTTAAGTTAGTAGTACTAGTAAAAGTATTTTTTTGACAAACAAACAACTGGGATGTTAAGAAGGATATTCTTAAGAATTTAAAAAAAACTAAAGGAGAATAGTAACTACAAATGCATTGCCAGCTTAAAAATAAGTAAAGGAAAATGTATGCGAATTAATCCAGCAGGAAAATACAACAATAAGCAACACCAAATATCTCGTTATAAATTAAATACATACTAAAGCACAAAACTGTAGTTCAGTTTAATTAGGTCACATTTTATGTAAAAAGAATTCGAAAACTATCAATGTACGAAGCATTGATAGTTTCGTAGCGGGAAAGTTAGCAATTATTCTGTTCCCATTATTTTCTCTTAAAAATGCACTAGAAAAAGCCTTTGATGTTACTATAATTTTCTTTTTAAAAATATTTTCCGTGGAGATCATATTTACCGGCTATAAATTTTGATAATGTTTCCTATTTAATAGTTTATACAACAATACTATATAGTAAATTCCTCGTAGAGAGGAACAAAAGAAAATAGTAAAAGTTGTTTTATCAAAACAAAAAATTCCAGACAGCATTGGCGCACCGGTCACTGCAAATGACTGAAGCGCTCATGACAGACGTCATGTATTGGCCATATGAATGTCTGTCGTGGTCTGGGTGTTTGTGTTTGTTTTGTGTGTGTGATCCGAACTCCCGACACCAGATCCAATGAACTTCTGGAGGGTTGAGTGTAAATTCATTTATTATTGAAATAAAATAATCACTTTTTAAATAAACGTTTATAATTTAATCAAATTACAATTTTATAATTGAAATAAACAATTCAACAAGAATTCCTTACAAGGAAATATTTCATTATTTAAATGTCCCCGCCATTCGGCACTTAATTTTGTTGATGGTTCCTGCGAAGTTCAGCGGCGTTTCAATAATGAACGGGAACAAGAGACCGCCTGTGGACTGTGAAGTAGAAGAATCGCTTCGGAATCACGGTCGTTCCATTGAGACAGACCGCTGACTGCAAGAGAGTTAATGAATCACGTCTAATGGCTAAAAATAGAGGATAAAGTAGTACTAATTGGTATGTTCTTTCACTCAAAGTAAAATAAATTATATTCAAGATAGAAATAGGTATAAAATTGACTTTTTTGTAAAATAGTGCCCTAAGCGGGCGAGCGCAGTGACTGCAGCACAGTGTATCACCTTTGCAGTCACTATCGTTATTTTTGTCGGTGAATCATATGTACTGTTTGTATTTAAATAAATAAATATTCGTATCAAATTTTATCTCTTATCAAGCGGTCAGAGTACACCGAATATAAAATGTTCGCGCTCCCTAAGAACATATTAAGGCCAAAATTCCAACCAGCAGGCGGATATTGTTATTAGTACAATGTAGAAGAATTACCGTCAAATAAAATGAGAGATGAAAAGAAAAATACTTTAATATAACTCGACCTTTGTTTTCGAGAAACAAATCGCTGTAACAACAATTGATCAACGGCTATGTTCTCGTCATATAGAGTTTGATTGGAAATAAAAATGTTTTCGTAGACTACTCTTTACTTGTATGTATATTAAATATAGCTCCTATAGACCTTGTAAATAAGAATTATAATTTTAAAAAGATGTAAATATATAAAAGCAAGCGCGCCGCAGAATTGACGTCAATTATGTAACCCACACGCTTATCCACGTGAAACGAGGGTGAGAAGGCTTTAGACGTTTCGCAAAGATTCCCACAAACGATCATCAGGTGAATAATTTCTCAATAAAAATATATTTTGAGCTTTTCTAAGATATTAATGTCTTGAAAATTTGAGATTTGTTCTAGCTTTGTTTCAGAAAATATAATTTAAATTAATTTTTACAACAACTTATAAATAATCGATAACTTAACCTATGTACATAATATAAAATATAGAAAACAGATAATAAAAATAAATAAATTTAGCTTTTGAATATCAATAAATAATTAATTCAAATAGATTCTTAGAAACTTGTAAAATTAACAAAAAACATTTTGCCGCTGATTTTTGTTCATGCTAAAACAATAAATTAGGTGAGTAACTTTGAAGCACTAAAATAATACTTCGCTTGTAAGCCCTGTGTCCGACTACGGAGCAAAAACCTCTTACTTAATGACAAGAATAAGAACTTAATCCATCACGGTATTCAAATGACAAAGGAAGATCTACATAGATCTCCGAAATCCCGTCCAACACGAGCACGAGATGAATTTTATTTGACTATGAGTGCATTTAGACTAAGCGAACATCAAGCGAGCGAGCATTGTAAGAAAGTTTTCGGGCAGAACGAAAAGTTGCTCTATGCTTGTTTACACTAAAATAATTTTAATCGAATGGGGCTAGAACGAGCAATTGCTCGTTTGGTGTTAATGCGCTCTAATATTGCATGTACCTACATAATAGTGAAAGTCTGCAAGTTTTGATGATTGTAGCTCTGTCACGGCAAAAGCGGCTTAATCGATTTGACTGAAATTTATAATAAAATTTCATATTTAGCAATAACAAAAATAAGACAGCATTCTTAAAAATAATAACGTAAAAAAAAATATGACAATCCAATTTAAAATTCTCGTCTACGATTCGTCAGGGCGCCTCACGAGCTTACATTGAATAAAATAAGGGATTTAGTTCCATCAATAGGTTGAGACTCGGGATCGAGGATCCAACGAAAACATTTCTTCAGTTCTCTTCGTTTATATAAATGCCCTGTTACACTAGATTGAGTCTGTGGATTTTTTGGCGTAAAAGTTTGCCTTACATTTTTGAGTATAATGTTTGATGTTTCTTTCCTTATTCTGTTAAATAACATGAATATTAAGTAAATTGTCAATAGGTAGGGGAACTCTTTGTACTTTGACACCCTTTGTACCTAGATCCACTTAATTTTTTTAAATGTTCGCGCCTTTTTTCCGTCTCTTTGTCTGTGGTGTAACAAGTGATCAAGGTACAACAGGTTCCCCTACTTACCAAGGTTTAAAGCCAATTCTACTTTTATTGTGTTTATATTTAACCTATTTTCCTCACAGTAAGTTCATACCTACAGATACTACACCAATATTTGAAGACGTGCTATATCGCAAGTTCCACCAGTCGTATCCTAAGAGATTATCTCACGAATATCAGATAAGCTCGTATTGAATACAGAACGATGTGAATCCTTCAATACCGACACGATTGTACAAGGGATTTAGAAAATCCAATAAGTCTTCGTTTTTATAGAAAATACCAAGTAATATAGCAGGCGAGTCATGTTATGTATAGGTACTGCCGTCTGCCGCCTATTAATATTTGTAGTACCAAATGAGCCCCAAATGCGTTATCAGCGTAAATGTAATAATTAATCTTACTATACCTACTAATCATTGGTAATTCTTTGTAAAGACTATTGATAGGAGTTAAAACTTACACAAAATACTTATAAAAGTAAAAAAATATACTGCTATAAGCATGTCGGTGACTTCAACGAAATATCACCCTTTTAAAAAGTGTCTGTGGCACACAGGCACAATGCCGGTGATGTTTTATGACGTCATGTCATGAGCATGATCGGTGACGCGAATCTATGAAATATGACCCTACCAAAAGTGCCCTACGCTTGT
>DVRM01000291.1:0-10958 GCA_018232405.1 Junonia genoveva | reverse complement strand
GTAGTTAACTTCAAGTAACTACATATTATCATAACTACAAGTAATTTGATTACTTTTTACGATTATTTTATGTAGTTAGTAATCGTGATTACTGATTACTTAAAGTAATTCGGATTCCGTAGATATATTAAAACTTATATTTCAATTACCAATACGAAATATAAAATTTAATTTTTTTTAAACAGCCTGTATAAAATAAAGAAAAGAAACCGTCACTCAACAGACACAGATAATAAAAAACAAACAATCAAACAATACAACATACAAGTAAACTATATTAATAAAAAATAGTAATATCAGTTAAATAATCGTCTCAAAGCGAAACAGTGTACACGTAAAGGTTATCTCGAATTGATATTAAGCCTTGCATGTCTCTAGTCCAGTTTCTCATCCAAAATCGATACCCCCCTGTCCCCCTGTTGTTATAGCGGCCGCTCCTAATTCGTACCCCACACGTATGCCGATCTTTGTCGTCTGGCACGCAGGTGTTAAATTTGGATGTGGCATTTTAATACCTTAACCCGTGAATGCGATTATTTGCAGGACAAATATTTTGATTCGTACATTTGTCGGAAATTCGTTTGATAATTTTGTTGTGATTTTGTTTTGAGATATGTGTTCGTAAACGGTTGTGTTTGGAATTTTCGGAAGACAATAGGTGTGATATTAAGCTTTTTGAATAACTTTTAAAAGAAGAAGAAAAGTGACGTATAGTGTAAGAATAAATTTTAGTATGAAAGAAAACTATTACATGTATTTGGATTTTCGGAAGAGTATGCATAGAATATTTGCTTTCATTGTCTGATCTGATGCACAATTAATAGAATTGTACCATGGTACTGGGTATTCTGTATTATTTGTACCTATTGATTTCACAACCATTTACATTATCGTTTAATTACTTATTTCGTTTTGAAAACAGCCGAAAATAGTAATTGACAGTTCGTGTTATCTACCTTAAACAGCTTAACAATTATTTTATAAATAAAAATGATAAAGTTAATTATAAAAAGGATATGTTTTTACGACGGTGCCGGTGCAGTAACAGTTCGTAAACTTGTTTTTAAGAAGTGGGAAAAAATGCCGTTATTTTACCTTCCTATATAGGTATAAATATACATTAATTAGTGGAATTACCGAATAATTGGTACTACTTTATAATCCTTTTTAATGCGAAAAAATAAATTTATTAAAACGAGATAAATAACAATGAGAAGTGAATACTAATAACACATAACACGGTGAAACAAGATAGAATTTGCAGAAGAGTCATGTCATTGTTTTATGAAGTTTTCAAGCCCGGGTACTTAGGACCGACGAAATCACGCGAAACCCTCAAATCACAAAACAGAAATACAGTATGACAAGTAAAAGTAAAGTGTGCGGAACCAAGTGGCGCTTCGGGCGTCTAACGTTCGCGCCGGATGCTAATAAAAAAATAAAAAAAAAAATCAGACAAGTGCGAAGAGGGAAATGTAAAGGATTCTGTTGGAGGGTTGAGGCCGGGACGCACCGACTAATTCGTTTAACTACGACTTGATAATACGCTGATATTTTGATTTTTTTTTAAACAAAAGAAAAATAAATAAAAATGACGATGTTGTTTATAAAGAAAATAAACAAATTTAGTTATTTTTTGCTATTTGTTCATTTTTATTAGTAATGTATAATTATACGTTGATTTAATTTTACTAAACGATTTAAATTAAAACCCAACATGTTATAAAAATCACATAAAGAAAACACGAGCAATACTCAAAATTGAAATAACACAATAACCATACACAAATAAGAACAGCCGAAACATCTAAACAAGGCATACAAAAAGGCGAATAAGTCCCGAAAGAAAAACGACAGTTACGCCGGCCGGATTAACGCGCAGTTTAGACGGCGCCACCGGGCCCGGGTAAGCACATATTTGTTCGCGCCCCGACGTTTTTGACGTTCCTACATCGCACCAACTTTTCTTAGGGTTGTGATAGCGTCAAATCTTTTGTAGGGTCATCAATTCCGTATGAATATGTATGTTTGGTTTACGTTTTAAACTAGAAAAAAGACGTTACATAATAAGTCCCGGTAGAAAAACGACAGTTACACTGGCCGGATTAACGCGCCAAAAAAAAAAAACATCGCACCAACTTTTCTTAGGGCTGTGATAGCGTCAAATCTTTTGTAGGGTCACCGATGTTTATTAATTTGGCATGTTTGGTTTTGGGTTTTATACTAGAAGAATATTTTTATTAAATTAATTCATATAAAATGCTAATTGATTCCTGTATTGATATTTTAAGAAATTTGTTATGTTAATATGTTTATTATACGGGCTGAAACGGTTATAACGTTCATTAATTAATATTTTTTACTGCGTGTTCATGTTTAAAATTTTTATTTTACTTGTAATTACTGCTTTAATTATATAAAGGTCAGCCGACTTATTTAAAACTGATCTCCGCCGGATCTGTGCAATGTTAATGATCAATTGATTATACAAATACATTAAATCATTGCGAAAATTTAATAATTACTCACTCGCCTACATACGAAACTATTAGTGCCGCTATCAGCGTATAAAATTTATACATGCAGTCGTAAAAACAATTAAGATTATGACTTACATTTATCAAAAGCGGCGGCGGCATAAAACGCGTGAAAGAGTAGCGAGAAAAAAGTCGTTAAACTAATTTACACGTACAAAACGGGTGTGCGACAACCCTAGCGGAGGCAATGAAAAGTCGGTTAAGCTAATGTTATCGAGAAATAAAAATGTATAATAAAATACAAACACGCCGCGTGAGGAAACAATTTGCCGCAGGAGACTGGAAGATTTCGTGCCGGCAGCAGCGGCGGCGTTTGAGCCAAAAACGACTCTAACGCCATCTAATACGGCTGATATTGCAATGGAGCGGTTGAACAGAAAATTCCTTAAATTTTCTCAACGGCTACAGTTACGATTTAGCTCTAAGCCGCAGTGTTAAGGCTTACTCTCGAATGCCGGTCCGTGTCAACAATTCAGGAAGAAAAGAGAGTTTTCCGGCTCGTCGGGGCGTCGTGACATTTGTGTTAAGCGGGGCCGAGGGAGACCCATTCATAAAGGACGCTCACGAAGCAAGCTTCTACTTGTTTTATAACTTGTTGGATATAAAAAGTAGCTTAGTTTTGTATTGTAATACTTTTTGCGATCGTGTATGGTTTTTTAGTTACATTGCTGCGTCTTTTAATTTTGATATTTAATTAATATTTATTGTATTCTGATAGATAAATAATTGGATGGCAAAAATAATCTAGATGGATATGTTAATGTACTGGTATCGTCAATAAAAAGAGCGTCCATAAAAACAACGTTTCACAAACAGCAGATAAGTTAAAACGATACAACCCATCTTACACGTCATCGAGTATCCAAACGAATTCATAATGTCCACATAGAACATCGAAAAGAAAAAAAAAGAACACGGAGGCAGAGTTCCAAATTCAAAGTTGTTGTTTTTTCTAATCCAGGCAAGGACACGCTTACGGCGCCACCTGTTGCGCGGGTCACGTGACTTTTTTGCTCCAAGGACGCGCGCCTCCTTCGCTCATTCATGGGCGGCTTCCCCCCGCTCCTTGCGGGGGTTAGAGATTTTTTGTTCCCCTACATGGATCCCGGGGCCTTTCACCTACGTTTTCGAGGTCACGGCGGGATATTTCCCTGTTTTGTTTGTCGTTTTCGCGCGCCTCAACTTTGTTTAGGGTTTGCTCTCCTTCACTGGGCTACCGATTTTAGTACGTTGACTTCACTCTGGCGGTGCACGAACGAAATGCATAATATACACATATTTTTAGCTCGCGATTATCATAAAATATGCGTTGCATGTGTGAAGACATGCATGCCGTTGATTGACCGACACGGTCTTTGTCGGATTAACGAATCAATGATGGAAGATTCATAAATTAGGAGCTGTAACTAAGCACTCTTTTTATTGTAAGACTGAAATAATCGTTAACAAATTAGATTCAAATAAATTTTCACACTGAAACTGTAGAAATGATCTAAGACTGTGAGAAAATAACTTAGACACGTTAGTTATAAAAAGTATAAGATTAAAGAAAACGATATTTCACAAACATAACATGTTATATTAATGCGTTAACATTTCATACTTTGTTAAACATCGAGGTTAAATATTACTTTCGAAACTGTTAGAATTGGTAATCGATTAAATAGAAAAACGATAAACGAACAGTTATTATTATAAACGAATTATATCTTTACGTATCCATATACGTAATCGTTCGATTCTGTTAACACGGAATGCGTTTAGGGTGAAGCATACGTTCGTGCGTTTGAACATCAGGCCCCATCTTACCATGCAGGAATGACTTGAAAGAAAATTTCGTCCATAGCCAGCACTATTATTAGAATTAACTGGATTCTAATTAAACCCCGTCCTGATAGTGCACCGTGGAGCTGTAGACTGCGTAATTTACATTAATCCAATAATTGCATGGAGGTTTCCTAGTTAGAAATTCAAATGAGATGATGTACTGAGGGGGGAGGGCGGTCTTTAGGGAGGAGGCGAGGAAACGGTGCGGATAACCTGCGATTATCTGATCTACACACGCCATTATTGCAGTTTTTCAACCGAGATCCTGTACTGTTATTCATTTTCTTGCTTTCGTTTTAAATAAATCAGCCGTGTAATGTCTTTTCGTGTTATTCGTTGGATTAAATTGTGGAACAGAGTTTAAAAGATTAGTAATGAATTGACATGATCGTTTAGTAAAAAAATGTTTATTCTAAAATAGAGATAAACAAGACTTAGTATTTATTTTCCTTGAGTCATTATTTCATTACTCTTGTTTCCCATCCATCTCATAAAACCCAATAATAATTCAACAATTTATACATAAAAATTTATAAAGGCCAATATAAAAATCCTTGACCAATGACGAAAGTTCCATATGTAACTATGGGTAATGTCTCTAGGTAAAGTCGGAATGCGGCTTTTGTCTGCGTATTCACTTACAACTTCTAAACTTTTAATGGGAATTTGTACACAGTTTTCACTATAATTAAAATACCAAATAGAAAACTATCTTACGAATTTTCGTACGAAATACAGGCTCCGTTCTTAGGAAAGTCACATCAAATATTAATGAAATACAAAACAAACAATATTAAAATGTAGGAAACTTAATTATAATTTAGACATAGAGATTATAAGCGACAATAGTGGAAAGTTATTGTGGCTGTAACGGAGGGACTTGATTAATTAAATTGTTATGGTAATGAGCGCCGGGGATTTTTGGTCGATATGAGCCTGAGCTAGACTCCGCGTTATTGTTTGACCGATGTTGAAGACGGGTTAAATTGTGTTACATTTCATATTAAATATGGCGCTTGTTCTATTATAATAGTTTGTGATTACAATTATTACTACCATTAAAATTACTAAACTATAAAAATTAAATTTATTTATTAAACATTTTACGGTCAGTGTTTGTACTTAGTATGTAAAATTTCGGAGAATTAAGATATATTAACTACGAAGCGAATATTATCATAATGTAAAATTTTGAAAGTGTAAAGAAAATTCAAACCTCACAAATAATTAAAATTAGATAAAAGAATCTTTCAAAAAGCAGAATCTGTTACATTAAAAACCAAAACACAAAAGGAATTGACCCGTTAACATAACAATTTGACAAGCGTCGTATAAACAAAATGTGCCTATGTAAATTGTCCTATTAAAATTTATAGGGTAAACGTAGTGATTGACCGTCTAACCCTAACCGAAACGCAAGGAACCCGGTGGAGTGAGGCAGCGTCGACGCCTTAGTAATTTCCGAAATCGCTTGTCGACAATCAGACTAGTGCTGCGCTGGCTACGAATCGAATCCGAATAATTAGATCCCGATCTGTATCTAATTGCGATGATTGTAATTCGTTTCAATCGATTCTCGATGCTTTAAGCCGATTCGATTTTGTTAATTTTTACGTGCATAACGCTTTAGCTTATTTTGTCTGATGCAGTTTAACGGTACTGTAATTTGATTTACTATTGCGTAAGCTATTTTACTTGTATTCTTTATTTTTTATTGTTCCTAGTAGAAAGATGAAATCGATTCGATACATTCATCGTGTTATTATTCGATACATCGTCGTATAAGCTCCAATCCGTCGACACCAGGCCAATCAGAAATATAATTAGATTGAGGCCGACGCCTAATTGTGATAGTCTCAAGTTGCGAACCCCTAGATACAAGCCGAGCTGGGCGCATTGACAAAATCAATAGTTGACCTATCGTGTGACCCTTAAGGATATCAGACAATACTTTCTTTGTAGACATTTAAACGATTTAATTTGAATAAAATTTATTCGTAAAACTTATAAAGAAAAAAAAAAGTTTTGGAAAAAAATAATAACCTTAAAAATTTGTTTTCATTTATTAAAGGAAACTATTAATTAATTTATCTATTTCAAGTGTAATAATATTTCAACCCACATCATAAAAAATGACAAGCTGAACTTCGTTAGAAGTTCATAAAACAATGGTATAGGTTCCCATAAAAGTCAGACCATTAAATAAGATAGGCGGCCCGAGGAACCGATAACTGTTCTTTCAGCCGCTAATCACCCCATGAATTGTGCAGAACCTACGGACAGTCCGTCATAACTCCGAACTTCAAAAGTAATACCATCAACTCGGTGTTAACTTAATTTGAGTCACTTTAACAAGTCCAATTAAAGGAATTTGTGTTTCTCTTATCTTCAATATAACATTGAGCATAATTTCAAATTATATTTCAAACTTTCCGATAATGAAGGGTGGGTGGAGAGGGTTGGGCGGGATGCGGGGAGCGGCACTTCGCTTATTTCATTAGTTACATAAATTCTCCTATTGAGGATGGCTGGCAGAAAGGGAACGGTTTACCCTTATTACGAGAGTCTCCTTATCAATACAATTATTAATATAATAATATTATTATTGTAATAATTTCTGAGCGGAGTGGAAAGAGGAATCGTAGCTTAACTTTGCCGGCAATAAAGGGTGGCGAGAGATAATGGAATGGAAAACAGTTTGAAGTTTTATTGGAAAATTGGTACTTACTAATTGGTAGCATTATCGATCTGATAGCGACTTCGGGGCGGAATCATATAAACAACGTCTTTTTAAATTAAAGAATCAAATTGGGAGATTTTAAGAATTAAGGTTCTTAAGAACCTTTAGAAATTTAAAAAAGCTAACCATCTTGATGTGATCGTAATTTATTATAATTACTTAATTAAATTGATTAAAAAAATAGCGGCATTATAATATATGTACATGCGATATTATACCGTGTACAGATCCGTATCTTGTATCGTTTAATATGATATCAACAACGTGATCTAATGAAACCTTCCATATATAGAAATTGAAACTAGGTTGGAGGTAATCCCGACCCCAGAGGCCCATAAGTATAGCCATAATTCCTAAGGGCCACGTCTCATTATAACACTAATACAAGACTCATCCCGAAGTTACGGTGAATACATTAAAGGGTTCAATCCTTACTGATGAGACATCGGTCGGTGGAGGTGCCTCCCACCGGGCGGGGTCGCTCCGGGCACTGGCCTGGCTGGGGGGAAATAAGGCAGGCATTATAGGAGATAGCGTTCATTTACATTGTCCAATAACTCCAAGTAGTGTCCGAGCGAATATTAGTTTATGGCATGCGGTGTTTCTCGTTCCGAACGTATATAACCGAATACGACAGAAATGCCTTGACCGATTTTTTAACGAAAGGGCGGAATAATTTCCTCTCGGTAATTAATTCGATTTGGTTTTAATTAACGGGACGCCAATTTCAATACTGGAAAAATTAAAGTCTCCAAAGGCTTTCTGATTACTAAACGTCGTGGGGTGGTGAAAATTTGACGGGTCTTCGAGACAAAGCGGTCGATTGATTTTATATTGGAATCGGTCGAGTTTGGTCTGCTTGCAGCTAGATAATAAGACGGGGCAGCACGCACTGACGGAAATATACGACGTTAGTATCAGACAGTGGCATGTGGAGGACGTGCCTGTGTTACGGAAGCAGGGCTGTTTTTCACCAAGGAACCCAGCAAATGCAAGACAATTTTAATATACTTTTGTCCATACAAATATTCGTATGTGGAATAGTTTCCTTGGTTGTACTTAATTACTTAACTTGCAATGGTAAGTTGTCGGTACAAAAAATATGACACTTATTACATTATTTTTGTAGTTTAGATTGTTTTAATTGCAAGGCTACAGATTTTTAAAAGATAATATTATTTGTAAAAAAAGATTGAAAAATTTGTAGACATTTACTGGCTACAAATACGACCTGAGACCTTCGATCAACCTAAGATAATATAAAGTAATACTATTAGACACACGAGTGATTAGAATTGCTATTTGAGACGGGTTTAAAATATTTATTCCTTCATTCAAAAAGCACCCAAAACCGTTTACAACGTTTTCATGCTAAATGAAATTTATTTATATTGCATTAAAATATAATAGTGGTCACAACCCTAGTAGCCCACATAAATACCAGAATCAAGATGCATGTATAAACCAACACACACACGGACAGTCTTCCCTCACAGCCGTACAAAGGGTAGGCTTTATTCTCATTCGGTTCGGAGATGCACTATCCTAATTATTGAGAGGCCAGAAGCAAGACTCGGAAACCTATTGTTTGGGAAAGGTAATATTATTACCGAGAATACTAGGTTTATTCTCGTGTTAGGCAAAGCTTTAACACGCCGTGTTCTAGGAATAGGCGCTATTCTTAACAGAAATACTATATCGGTATTGCTGATCGCAATAATTATTCCAAACAACAACAGACGTTCCGTTTTAGTGTATTGATTTGAATAATGTGTAATGAGAATCGTTAATTAAATTTATACAAAAGATAAACAACGAATTTCGCTCGGCTTCTACTAAAACAGCATCTATTCTAAAATTGAAACAGCAATATGAACTTCTTGGAAAAGCATTGCTTTTAAAAAAGATTAACCTAGATAATGTTTTATAATCTGTGGTGAAAATTAAAAAATTGAAGCGTAGTTCCTTGGTTAATATTTGCGTCAGAAAGTTTGAAGTTTTGACACGTCGGAGCGACATCAATGTTTGCTGATGTTGTTTTCATCGTCGTCATAATTAAACGCCTTCACAGCAATTTAAAGCATCACTTTTATTGCATTAAAGTTTGGTATAATAACTAATTTTTAAGTGAAATGAACGATATTTTTTTATATATTACGTAAAAGAGAATTACTTATTTTTGTATTATGTATTTGTAGTACGTGTAATTGTATATTCCATACATATTAATTTTCAATTTTGATACAAATTGTAGTTTCATTCGCTAAAATCATAATGAGAACCATTGTCTGAAATAAATTTTTGTTGTTAGTTGTGTTTGTGTTGGTGGACGTTTCGTCGCAAAATCGGAATTAAAGTTAACGTCGAAAAAGATTTTTGGAAATATTCTATCAATACATTTTGAAATGAATAAAGTTAAATAAAGTTTTGTCCAAATTAGCGTTGTTAAACAATGATTACTCGTTAGCTAAGTTTGATGAAACTCTGAACTTTTATCTCTAAAAGATATACAATTATTTTTATATGGAACAAAATCATACCCTTCTATTTATGAATTCAATAAAAAGTTAATTCAAGAACTTATAAAGGTCATGGAAAAAATTGAAATTCGACAAAGTAGAGACGATAAGCGGAACAGCAAACGTCGCGTAATTTTCACCGTCGATCATAATTCTATCCTAGGATGTCGTCTAAGCATAAATTCATACGTGGCCGCACGCACGCATCGTACCGTCAAATAAACTGGCAGTTTAATCAAAGCCATTAGACAAGTGAGCCAAACACCGTCAACCACTATAAGCTGACCCGTGAAAGTTAGCCCAGCTTAAAGTAACGATAGAAACGTAGAGAGGTCTAATAGTTGGTGGGTGGCCGTAGCTGATGCCTTTAACGCCTAGCTGGCTGTTGACCAACGCCAGGAGGCGGGAGGCCATGCGTTCTTAATAAAGATGGCGGAAACAACATGGCCGTTTTGGCGGGAGAAATTTGGAGGAATTATGAGAAAACGTGTAGCTTAGCTTCTAAGCTAGATTTTGAGACTAACACAACATACGCTGTGTAAACCTTTATGTAACAAGATTTATGTACACATCGTACGTACACGTGCATGTTTGTGTATTTCAATTAGTTACTAACTGAAATATACCTACTTTCTCGCCTAAATAAAATGCCGATATTTGTATGAGAGAAGAAGGTTGTTACTTCATTATTTTTTACGTTTATTTCTTAAGCACTGAAAAGAAATTAGGAAGAAATAGAACAGATTTCTATTTAATTTAGTGATGATAGTCAAAGTATAAATTGCTTGTGTACCGTATGTCAATGAATTTTATAATTGAAACGAAATAATTATCAAATAGAATAACAGTATCTCTGTGCTCAACAAACGAAGCCGCATATTCCAACCACACAGTAAGCTCGTAGTCCTGAAAAGCGTTTATCTAATTCCGCGTCCCATACGCATTACACTGGCCGATACAATGCCATAATGAGAGGCCACCGCGTGTATAACTTACCCCTTTAAATTATTCAGGAGAGAGTAATCTTATTACATTTACATATTAATCAACGGATTTTAATTATCCACCTTACCCCACCGCGCCTTGATAATTTGCCTTCAAAATGCGATTCGCCTCGACTAAGGACTGATGCAGACTAGTGACGACCACACAGACTTGGCTATGGGTGCATTAATAGGGTTAGTCCGTATTGGAATAACATTGCTTTTCTATAATAATATTATATTTCTGTGTATATGAGTTTGATTTATGCTTGGAAAATTAGTAATAGTGAATTGTTTCTGTTAGCTCATATGTTAAAAAACATCTTTATTAAGGTTTTATGTTAAAATGCTG
>DVRM01000290.1:0-10967 GCA_018232405.1 Junonia genoveva | reverse complement strand
GATTTCCTTTTTAAATTCTAAACAAGCGGTTTAATTCAGAACTTAAAAATTTATTCAAGGAACAGATATTTATTCATAGATCAACCTTCATTGACAACTTAAAAAATTGACCTTTGTTCCAGAACCACGTGTTAAAACCGTTTTACGTGTCAGTTCGAACGTAGGGGATTTCGATAATCCCACCCCTGTTCGACAAAATGTCCTCCACTGCCTTACTAAGTTCCTGGTATTTAACGCAGAAGACAATGGTATGTAGGCGGTGGCGTGCCCATCACAACCAACCACAGTTTTATAAAAAAAAAAAAACAAATTAGTCAGATTTTTTTCGCCTATTCGCAAAAAATAAGGTATCCTGTATCGTTTTTATTGTTTGTATTAATAGTAGTAGTTTCTATTCTAGTTACGAGTACTAAAAATATCGAAAGAATAAATTTCATAGCAATCCAATTCAATATTTCTTTCTTTCTTTCTTTCATATTTCGTGAAAACCACGACCACTGCGTAACAACAACTTTACATGATTATGTCATAATGTCACATGCAAATGGATGGCGTCATATGATGTCTCCGACACACGTGTGTACTAGGAACGCATAAGGTGTAAGCATGTCGACAACACATGCCAACATGTGAAGTGAAACGCCCATGTGTTCAGATAACACATGGTTAGAATATGACGTATGGTGTGCGTAGAATAGAATGAATAAATAGAAACGGTCATGGAAGGAACAATTAAATAATTTACAAAAAGAAATTAAAGGTAAAGAGAAAGAAAACATACTACAAATAAATAACCGTATAACAAAACATAGAACAAATACGAGTATAATCATTTAAGTATCTTTTGTTTAAGTAATATTATTGAGCTCCTACAGAATATTTTAATTTAAATTAAATACTTTTTTAAATACATTCACTTTATGCTCTGCATGATAATACATTTTTGATACCTGAAATAGGGCACTTCTTTTGGTTGTAGGTAATAATACCTACATAATATTTCAAAGATACATTTTTATTAGAATCTTTTTTATTATAATTTATTATACATTTTCTTTATTTCTTTAATCTGTTCATATTAATGATACTGTTATTAAAATATACATGTTCTTCAGGAACTTCTCACAAAAAAATCTTGCCAGATAAACAAATGTGTGTAAAGGGGCCCACGTGTGTAATATGTGTCACGTCCGTCGGTTCCATGTGAGTCGCTGTCGTCACGTATGTACCAGGATAGCAGGAGGACGCAGGAAGTCACCCGCACATATGGTACGCACACACGCACACATAGGGTTGGTGGGCGTGACGTTAGCAGGGGTTGCAGCTACGAGTAGCAGTGAGTATACGCGTAGTGCAAATTCATATACTGTATAGGTTTGTTACATTTGTATAACGGCTTTCAGTTGCAAAAATTAAAATGTTTTAGAAATATACGAAATATACGAGAGAAATCTTATACCTATAAATATACCTACTTATTTTATCACGAAAATATTGTCAAATATTCTTTAGATAATATGAGGATAAAGAGTTGCCAGTTCTGCAGAAAATACGATTCTATGACCCATCAAAACCCATTAACAACTTCTACGAACACAAAACATGAACGTAAAGTTATATCATATCATAATAGGTGTGATCGTGCCCTCAAACACCGTTTCAGGGGCACTTAAGGCTAACTTTCCAATAAACTTAATATTTTTATGTGACGGTTCGGCTGTAAAAAGTTTTGATCTGACGTTTGTTGGGCAATTTCGCAGAAAAACGCATTTAGGCTATGATTGTTATTATTCCGGCGAACATTTTTGCCCGATGATGAGCTCGACTACATTGTTTAGGATATTATTCGGAGCTTAAATTACCTAATAAAGTTTAACAGCTTATTGCCACAAAAGTGGTTTTAGGTTTATGGATATCATTCCTCTATTCGCATTATCGAATAAATTCAATATAAAAAGTGAAAACAGAACAAAAATCGATAGAGCGGTGGGCGAGTTGATAAAAATGCAAAAAAATTTGCATACCACACTTCAAAGTGAAATAATCACCCTAACGAAAGTTGATTGGGAGCAAACAATAAACAACTAAAACAAAAACAAACTACAGAACGCTCAGTTGACTAATAACACTGTACTAAAGGGCCATCGGATCTCAAGTACGAGTAAAATAAAGGGGGGCCTGGAGTAAAACAAAAGACTTATAGAATCGGAATAAATTATAGCGTACACGGTTCTTACCGTGGTAAAGGGAGCAGTCTGTCTTTTTATTGCTATGCGTTTCGTGTTTATTGAAAGGGTTAAAACGCATTTTAACCCTTCGTTTCCAACTGGTTCGTATGCGAATGAGTAACGACGGTTTGGTTCAGTCGGTCATTATATAATGCTTTGTGTATGCTGTATGTGTATGTATCGCTATAAATGCATTATTATAGAAGTTAAGTTAATTAAAGCAACAGACTGCTCCACTGCTTGGCTTAGCCTTTCTTTACTATGAAGAAGAGGTTTAATCAACCACACTGGGCTACTACAGATTACTGGATATGTCAGAATACTTCCCGATTTCTTTACGATTGTTTCCTTCAGCGCAAAGCGCGAGACGGCACAAATTTTAGCTATTGAAATGTCAGTGGCTGAACCTGCGATTATTGATTGTAATCTACGTCTTCTAACTACTCAATCATCTTGGTTCCTTGGAGAAACAATTCTTAATTATAATTATCATCCATTACATTAAATACCTCGCACATGGACATGTGCGAATATTACAGTAGAAGCTAGTAATACATGAATAGTAATCAAAGGCTAACGTTACTCACTGGCCAGTGAAATTAAAATTTCACCTTGGATTTGGTAACTTTGTATTCAATAGTTTAATTTCATTTTCCAGTACGTATAGAGGCTAATATTATAGAATAATGATATTAATAGTCAAAAATTCTCGTAAGATCACCGCGCTAATTTCCAAGGAGAAATATTTATAAGAAAGCATGGTCAAAATCTGTCCAGCCGTTTTTCGAATAATCGATGTACATACATAAAAAATACCGACGGAATTGACCTCTTCCTTTTTGAAGTTGGTTTAAAATTAATATGGTCAGTCTTAATGAATGACACCTTGAATCGATGCTGAATCATACTAATTGAAGTCGTCAGTAACGTAAGAAATGTCTATTCGATGTGTCATTGTATTCGACCAATATACTAGAGCGCTAGATTAGGTATCCATGTACTTTATATTGGTCTAAAAGTGACGTCAAAGATTCGTCGTGGTCAAAATATTGAATATATTTTATTTTGGGACACGCTCAAGTAATCATCATTTCGCCAATAAACTAGTACACAATGTAAACGAATACAACTGGTAATAAGATACTACATCAAATTCTTCGAATAGAAGGTATTCATCGTTAGATACTAATGAACTTTTCAATTCACGGTCACGGCATATTAAAATCCACCATGCTTAGGTTTTGCCGACTGTACTAATACATCATGCATTATACTCAGCATCGCAAACGCGGTCGGTTTCCATTGTGATATTGTGACCTGATTTCACGTGGTCTATTTATAACTTGCGACTTTTGACTTAGTTCTAGACGTGCCTCTAAAATACCGAAGCTAAAACTTGAAACACGATACTAACAAATTCAACGTCAATTCTAAAATTCTCACTGACCTTATTTTTGGAACACTCACAGCTATTGAGATTAAATGTGTATTAAATTTTATTGGTCGAAAGATTTTAATTAGCAGTTACAGTTGAGTGGTAGAGAGGATTTTGAATGTTATTTAATTAAAAGTGATAGCAATGTCGGTATGTATAAATGTCTCATCAAAAATTGTGTCGCGCAACCAGCATTCAATGTGTCGGAGGCTGATAACGAATGCGCCCTTTGAGATAAAATCACCTCGCTACAGCCAGCCTCCCATTGGTAGCTTTAGTGAAAACCATGTTCTGTTTTTGTAGCAAAATGTTACCAGTCATTTTTCATATAATAAGTTATTTCTAATAGAAAAACGTCGACAAATTTTTATGTTATTTCCATAAAATAATTTTTTACAAGCACGCATCTGTCATAAGTTTGATATGGGTTTTTGAGCATCTTTTATCCTGTAAAAAGTTATTTAAGCAAAAATGATTTCAAAATCATTATTGAAAATCTAAAGTGCTATTATCAAGTATTTGTATATACATACATATATATCTAGTCTTTGTGTTACAATTATATTCATTACAAGTTCCAATAGAGAACAAATAATCAAAATGTAGTTTATAAAATTAGTATAATAATAATATTATTAGAGCCACGATAAATATTATTGTTTCCATTGTTCGTCAAATCAGATCTATTCATAGCAAAACAATACATTTTATTTTATGTACATGAATACAAAATAATAATAAGGTGATTGATCGCTATACTCTGCGAAAACTATAACAGCAATTACTTATTAATTAACCGTATCGGAAATGGCTGATGAGCCGTCTTTAATTGGGTTATTAATCATTTTCAGAGGTCCAATCGGGCACTTTCACACTTGCTGAGTTTCGTATATCAAGGTATATAACAACTGATTCACCATATAGGTTTCTGCTAGTGTTGCACTTTTCCCACTAATATGAAACGGTAACAACGTACAAACTAGCTTACGTGAATTTCAGTCTAATTTGAATGGCAATAGGGTAGAATTTACAAGTGCTCCCACAAGGTCGTACACTTGGACCGCAATTGCTTTGAGTTTGTAACTGAGACGCAATCTTAAGATGATTTATGATATGTTATACGGTTGACGTTTACGAGTTAACAGAAACGCGGAAGGCCTTTTAATCAACTATGCTAATGTTGAGCTAATCTTAGCTACGGTTTCCCACAAAGTCTAATGTCAATATCAAGCCCTAATTGGATAACTAAAGGAATTTAATCAAGAACCAAGTTTGTAATATTCGTTTGTTATCCTTCTACGCTGACCTATTTATTAATATGACATGAACATAACACGATGTTACTACAATACAGTTAGTTTTCCTTATCTTTTATTAAGGGGAGTAACATTAATCTTTTCACGAGATAAGGTGCTGTAATGAAATTGAAATGCTTGCTCTGATCAAATATTAAATGTTTGTTTGCAAATGTATGGCTATTAAAAACAATTTTTATGGTAAGGGTGATGGTCAATGGAACGTGGGCTTAAAACTGAAGCATTACTATCTGATATCCCATCTGTAACATCTCACGTACGATCTGTATTGCCGCTTTCAGGATCGCCGAGCCGATCCCCGAAAATTTAGGGTGATAGCAAAAATTCTACCTGAGATAAATCGTTGGTACACGAAGTTATCATGTGCCATCATTGCTTAAATATATTTTGTTGTAAATACCATATAAATAATTATGTCAAATCAGATTTGATCTCTTGAAATTTAAATATTTTTGTGCCATTATTTAAAATTTTACTAATATATGAATAATTTAATTTAAAAAGAACCAGATAATATGATCTTATAAAAAGCTAATAAATATTTTTATAAGAGGTTTTTCATAGTATAAATTGCTAAAAATTGATGATCTTCATGTTAATATATTCATAATATATTTTCCAACTTTTAATACACAACAAAATCTTTTTAATTATAAAACGTTCTTCCAAATAAATCAAGATAACCTTTTATATGCACTGCAATTGACCTTGTTTAGGTCCTTAAAACTCCCCTCAAAGGCCTAATTATTCTCAATTGAGCAAACAACTCGACTAAGTAGTTTGCGACCACTTATAAATGAATTAAGAACTATAGCGAACAATACTCATCCAATTAGTAAAGAAGTAGTCTTTCCAATTATAAATTCGATTTAATTTATTGAATCCAACTTAGTTTTTATTATGAATATGAAATATAAAGATAGCAAAAAATATTTCAAAGCACTTAAAGCTAACATTTAAATAATATTCGAGTATTGAATAAATATTGAATTAATGAAAGAGAGAAAAAATTCGAAAGCCGGGACAGATGGCGAATGGGTATCGCAGATGCCCTGTCACGGGGTCAGTTGACGCTCAATGGGGCATACTAATAGGCGTGCCCTATTAATTATGTCTGACGAGAAAATTTTAAGGCAAGAAATCCCAGCCATCATGCTTAATACCAAATGAAATGGGTCCACTCGCTGGACCCTCGAATTGTTTGGGGCTGTGGTGTAAGAAATAAAATAAAAGCGGATACTAATTAATTTTTATGTATAGACAAAAGTTGAAGCACTTGTATCAGGCCTCCTTTAATGTAATAATTTTGTTGTACAATTTATCATCAAAGATGAAACCAGGAAAATTTGATTTATTAATTTTAGTTGATTTTGTACTTTTTTGTAATTAAATAACATATGTACGTATATTCAAGATTATATCTATCTAATAATTTAATCATTAATCACAGTCATCATGTTGCTGTTAATTTTTGATATTGTGCCTATCCAATTAATTTATTCGTCGATTTTGCAATAAACAATAAATAATTTTTACACTCAGATTTCTTATGAAATGTCCCAATATACATCAGAGTCGATTCGTACCTGTCATAATGCCAGCTTGATGGAGATTGTGAAGGCGTGTTGCTAGTATTTTGTACAAAATGTAAATGCCTTTGTCGGGGATTATAGTTGCCGAGTGGTCTAAGCCCAACGTCTACCCAGCCTATGTTAAATTTCTATTCAGCTTTGAGTTCGTGACTATGATTTTAAGACTTATTTCTTGTTATTAAATTTTTTATTGTCAATTTCACTTCAACACTAAAATTTGTTCCCATATATTCTCAGCTATATCTTCATGAACAGTTAATAATAGAACGCTCATTGCTTTTTAATTCTCGTAAAATAACGATAACAGGCAACATGACTGACCTCATTTCTGCTCCGAAAACAGAACGTCCAAGCACGGCACCAACAAATTTATCAGACAAAATAACTTAATACAATTGCGTACACAAAGGAAAATTGAAACGGGAAAAACTAAAATGCGAAGAGACGAGACAGTAAATAGTCGGAGGACAATCCAACGACCCAGTTGTGGACAATTGGATGGCATCAGAAGATTTATCACTGGGCGCGCTTGTAAGATTGTTATATGACTGATGCCATAATTTTGACCAGACAGCGAACACTAAGATTTTACCGCAATATAATAACGAAGTTTGGTAAGAAAAGATTGATAATATATCTCTTCAAGTTCATAATAACGACAAAGATGTCGTTTATGATAATAATAAATCAATTTAGACGATAATTTGATTGACTGACGTAGCTAAAAATTCAATTGATGATTAATCTTTTATTATGGGTAGCTCGTATAAGTATATTAAGTTACGTCCATTTAAGTTTTGAAGCATTAATTTGATTTAACGTCTAGTTAAGTTATAAATAGACGAGGCCTAGACTGTTTTATGACAGAAATATGGCGAGAGTGACAAAGTAAATCTCTGTGCACAATATAACAATTGACGCATTAGAGTAATTTGTTTAAATCAGAATGGAGCAACATATTGCAAAGCCTATTACACAATCCACGAAGCGATGTTTATTGGTCACATCCTTTGTAGTTCTTAAGCATTGTTGGTCATTGTGACCTAATGGAAATGGTATTTAAAAAGAATTTTAATTATTTAGTGTTTTTATTTTTTTTTTAACCGATATAATAATAACAACCAATAATGTAATAATAATGGAATCATAAATTACTTGCTTAGTGTGGACAACTCAAAACAGTTGCTGTTAAGAATACAATCTCATCAAGCCATCCTTAGAGTCACGTTACAGGACACAATATTTCTATTTTATACATTTTTATAATATAGGGAATAAAAATATAGAACAATGAAAACTAAAAAATTAGCAGCTCTAATTAAAAACGCTTTCGGGAATTGTTATTTCAAAGGACTAACTACACCTAAAGCTGACAAAAACTATAATCTTAAGAATTACGGTTTAAACGCACGTTTCTAGTTTATACAAGAGGGCACTTGTCTCACGACATTGGAAGATAAATCAGACGTACTCAAAATCTGACCTGTCACAGAGAAGTGATTTTTTACAACAGAAGATTTCTCGAGCTCTAAGAACATTTCTAATATTTTTAGTAAATTCTAGAAATGCTTCTGTCTACAGATTATATCAGTAACTAAGTTGTTTTCGTAAATTTGACTAAATGGCTTAAAACTCTTTTTTATATGATTAATAATGTCTAATAAAATATAGAAATTTATATTTACTTCGCAAAAATAAAAATATTTACTGCAGTATTTATATGTATTGTGGGTACTGAAATGTTTATAATAACATTAAATATTTTGTACAGTTAGCAAAATACCAAAACAACTCCCTTAAATACGTTAGTTTTTTTTTTAATATAACATTATTTTCTATTAATTTATTTCAATATTTATTTCTCAGAATAGATTCGTCAATAATTTAAAATTCTCAAGTCGTACTCGTTACGTCACATGTAAAACGACTCGACTTATCAGGAAACACGTGTTTAGAACACGAAAATCAATAAAAAATTTGTAAAATAACAGAATTTTAGTCACATTTGGGGTGGTCTTTTGGAACACATGTTCTTAAAACTTTACGGTTTTGCGGTTTATGATTATCTAAATCAATAATAATTTTGATGTTTGTTCTTTCGCCTTTGATCTTGATTTTGTTCGATATCTATAAATAAGTTTTAATAATAATTTAGTGTAAGTTTGTCAAGTTATTTGAATGCTCCAATCTTAGCAAAAATGTTAATCAAAATATATTTTTAAAATTTGTGACCAAAAGTCTTACCATTATTAAGACTATTAAGCACCTAGGAGTCGACCAGGTACCACACGGGTCCGCAAACACAAGGGACTAAATCGCATTATGTACACGAGAAGTATTTGCACGCATTCAAAAGTCAACTGAAAACTGGCAAATACTGAAGTTTTGAGCTGTAACTCAGCTTTAATTTAATATGTATTATAAAAATTTGAGAATGTTAAAAATATGGTACAAACATATTGTATTTCTCAAGAAAATTGAATGTAGAATTGTAGATAGATAAGAATAGCACGAGTAATCAGTGTTGGGCAAAATGTAATCCTTATCTTGGGCAAAATGTAAACATTGCGAGTAATGAAGTAAAGGGTTATATATATCTAATTACGGTTTACAAATGTGTAGTAAATTTCTATTGCCACAAGAAATTGATTTCCGGGGTGTATACGTCATTAATAAACGCATAACTACGAGTCAATATGACAAAACTTCAACACTAAAATTTTATTGGGCACCCTTGCCGTACTGAACCCACCAGTTTATTGCATCGCAAATTAGCGACGGTCAGTATCCGCTTTAATCGCGCCAAATTTTCAATATAAATTGACATTTCTGCTACCACAATTTCCAACCTTAATACCTCGGGTATTAGAGTGTAAATTTAAATCCATTTATTCCAACCAACGATTCAAGTTAATATCAATTTAATTGAGACCTATTTGTCTAAGAAATAGGTGTCAATTTTAAATGAACAGTGAAACAGATAGCGTGTCCAAAGAATCGTTCACGTTGTCCAAATTGTTCGAGGAGTGACAGCGTTGGTTTAACTTAGTGATTTCGTAAGGGAGCCCTAAGTCGGGGACGGATTTTTGTTTATTATTGTTTACATCGCACCCTACTGTATAATTGCTGTCTTATTGATTTTATACATAAAAAAAAATTAAAACAACATTTTCCTGTAATCAGCTTGTAGAATGAACGTTTTTACTCAATTACTCATCGTAGTATTATAGAGTTTTTTCTGTGTAATTCTTGTTAGAAAGATTTTTTTACTTAACTTTTACCTACGAGGATTAGTTTTTGTGTCGTAAAGTGAGATGGGTATTTAAAAGGTTTTGACAAAAAAATTGAAATGCGTGACGCTCATGTGATAGGCAAGCAATTTCTTAGCTCATTTTTAGATTAAATTTTATTTACAATTGCCTTACAATTTGTCTTTAGTGTCACCAATGGTGCGCACATGAGCTATGAGCATGGACAAGACAAGACTTTTTTCCACCAAAATAGTTGTGATTTTATGAGTGACGAAGCAGATATATTTTTCAGTTAACTTTTACACGAATAGGTCTAACAAAAAATTGTTACTTTCTAAGCAGGTCGCTTAGAAAGTAAAAATTTTTTGTTGTGAGAAGCGGCTCTTTTCATGACGCATGGGAGTCATAGCTGTAATTGATTCGATTTATTGGAAATAAAGTGACAGTTCCTGTCCTTGAATGCGATATTGTTAATAATATTCTAAATTATTACTTCAAAATACAAAGACTGTTCATTTCTCTGATTTTGGCAAAATCAGACCAAAATTCGTTCCAAAACCTAACAATAGATGGCAATATCCTAAGGCAGACGGACGCAGCGGAAGACTTTGTTTTGACTATGTAGCAGCTGTATCTTACGGCTTCACCTATATGGAATTAGATTTGTTCCGCTCCACTGTTTCGTGACACTGCACTGCACATTCCATAACATTTCTGAATGATCAAGGAAATGAAAAACAGTCTCGTCTGTATTGTTGATACATTTAAATTTATGTACAGTCAAATATGGAGTGAAATCATTAAAAGATTTGTATTTTGGCATCATCTGCAAAATACTCTTCTTTATATACAATACCTTATTGTAATACTCATTTTTTTATGAAGTAGATAGAATTTGGATAAAATGTGACTATTTCTGTTTTTGAATCAGCACCATCAAATTTTACTACCGGTAACTATTTCATCTCTTCTTCCTCGCATTTATCCCGGACATATCCAGGGTCTGCTTTATTCTAGCCTAAGTTTTGACAGGTTACAGATTTTTACGCAGAGCGATTGCCGTGTGATCTCCGCAACCCAGAGGGCAAGCCAAGTAACCATTTAGAATATTACCTTATATGAGTAACGATCGTTATCTGGTGTTT